>NDGM011251827.1:6498-26722 GCA_002564305.1 Octomys mimax | reverse complement strand
CCGCGGTCCCTGTACTTCGCCAAGCTTGTTCCAAGTAGGTGCTTTAGAACACTGAGCCATCTCACCAGCCCCATTAAAGCAAAATTTTAAAACATATTTTTTGTAATCATAACCTCTCAATCTCCAAGCATCATGGAAAGAACTTGGCCTATATTCATTCAATCTCTCAAGTTCTATTTTTAAAGTAGTCTCAATATTCAGGATTTTGGACACCGTGGTCAAATGACACAGAAACAATGTTATGTAATACAGATATGCTTTCCTTATTACATTTTAGCATTTGTATTTATGTCTTTAGATGAAGAAGAGGGTAAAAATATTGAAAAATTAGAATTCAAGACCAAAAATTTTCTTTTAATTCACACTCTCAATGTTGGGTTCTCCTAGTGCTTTTGTCCTTGAAGGAAGTTTTATAGTTGTACTTGGTAGCATGGAACATAATTTTTAAAATAATTCAGTGTTTAAAAGTTAAACTTAGTGTCAGTCTGGTAATGATTACTCACTTTAAAAATTTTTATATTTATGAATGAAAAATTATTACCTTTAGGTATAGTCATATTTATAAAATTATCTAAAATGACACTAAAGTTTTCCCTTAAATTTTGGGTCTTCAAAAGTCTTTGACTACTCCAAGCCTAAATCAATAACTGAATTCCTTCCAGTACAGAATCTTTTTTTAAACATTTATTTATTTATTTATTTATTTATCGTGGGGGGGGCAGCTCAGCCCACCAGGGGGCGGGGCTGGCTGGCATGTATTGCTGGGGGATCGAACCGCGGTCCCTGTGCTTTGCCAAGCTTGTTCCAAGTAGGTGTTTTAGACCACTGAGCCATCTCGCCAGCCCCAGTACAGAAATTTTAAAGTGATTATAAAATTTTACATTGCTGGCCTTTAAATTTGGTTACAACTGAACTGTCTCTCTGTCCTCCCATCTAAATCAGCACCTACATTTAAAAGAAGACAAAATCTAACCGTATAAAAATTCAGGATAATAGCACAAATTTTGACAAAATAATTATTTACTATATTTTCCATGCTAAAAGATTCACAAATATTGTAAATTATGTCTATTGCTACATTCACCTGGAAATGCTATTGTCTCATTGTTACCTTAAAGAAAATTCATAGAAAATTTTATAAATAAGTGATATGTGAAAAAAATCATGCTATGTGAAAGCATGTTTTATATTTCTTCATCTTGGAAACTATTTCTCTGTTCTTGATAAAATAGCAGATCTGGTGGAAAATGGAAATTGGAAGCAATAACTTAAACTCTAATTCTTTTCCATGTTATATACATATTCTTATATATTTAACAGAACCTTTTTATCAATCTTTTGTTGAATTGTATGTAGGTTCCACAAGGATGTGGCCCATGTTTTTCTTTCTTTTCATTAGTGTCCCTCAGCCATCTCTTTTGGAACAAGCACAGAATCCCATTGATATCAGAGGAAGGAGCCTGCAAAATCCTCAGAATTTTCAAGCAGCATCAGGTAAATTAAAGCACAGCGTTCCAACAGTCAAATAACAATAATGTTTAATAGTTTGTATTTCAGAAGTCAAAAAAGAAGACTTTCACGAGAAAATGAACCAAACATGTCAGGGACTCTAAATAGGATTAGGAGAGAAGACCTTTGGGTTTAGCAATTGGGTGGTTAGTGGTGACCTTTGTGGAACAGAAAATGTTTTTTCTTAAGTTTTTTTTCTTGAAATGTGTCTTAAGAAAGTATAGAGGTCAACTTGATTTAGTTTGTATCCCAGGAAAGACAAATAAGAAACATAGCTTTAGAAAGGATTCTCCAGTAGGGAAAATGTATAATTAACCTTTAGAATAATGGATAAAATAGTTATCAGTGTGTGTTTTGTTAGCTTTTCATTTAACCTCTTAAAATGTGATATAAGCAGCATATCATAAGGATTTCCTTTTTATGAGCAAAACATATTTATTGGGGGAAAGAAAGCTCCTGTCTGAGAGAGGGACAGGAGGGGCACCCCAAGTGAGTGGTACCCCCATAAGTATTTCTAAATAGTGAAAAGTGATTACCTTATTCAACACACATAAATAAATTAATCATATAAAAGAACTTCATAAATTGTAATATGAACTTATTTTTTATTTTAGGGAAGGTTCTACAAGGTGTTCAGTATATCACTATTAGATCAGACTAGTAGTGATTCTCCTGTTTACAGTCTCCCAAGTGCTGGGATTACAGGCGTATGCCACCATGCTCAGTCTCAATTGCTTTCTCAGCACAAACCAGGGTTGGGACCTGCACCTACTTGCAGGTGCTTTAATTAGCTTAGCAATCTGGCCAGCCCAATGACATGAATTTCAAAGTAGTGTCATTTTTCAAGATACGCTTTTGAGGGCATTTAACTAAATTAAAATTTTGTGATACGTGATGATAAAATAAAAATTGTGCCTTAGATCATAAAATATGGCATCACCTAGTTCTAATTATCCCAGTTAAGATAAGAAAAGAACAAATGCCCATTGGAGCCACGAAGTTATTTGTAAAAATGTAAAATATACATTGTATTAAAATTAGGAAAACACAGGAAACTAGTGTGCAAAACTGTGAACTTAAAAATCCCATTCTTCAGTGTAGGAGAATCAAATAATGACAGAATTTATTTAATTAGTAGTGTCTTCTTGTACTGTCATCTGAGAGGAAAGATAAGCCTGAATATTTTTTTTCTCAGAATCTTCTCTTTTTTGTTCAAGTAGCACCAATTTTTCTATACTGGGTAAACAACTAAAATTTTAAGGTTTTTTTCATGTTTTCTTTTTGAAATAAAGTATGCACCAAAGCTGCTAAGTAGCACTGATCCAAGGAAGAGGGAGACAGAAACACCCAAATTCCTTTTCAGGATTTCAACTTTTGTTGTATATTGCACTAAATAGATATTGTGAAATTTCAGCCTCCCTCTTGTAGAAAACACCTTATTATACATTTTTCTCCATGTCACAAGGCACTGAAGCAAACTTATTTGGTCTACTGCCATAAGCAAAAGACTTGAGAAAATTGTTTCCCACAAAAAAATAATCAAAGCAAAAGCACAAATGTCAGAAGATGAAGAAATACACTGTAGAGTATGCTTGTAATGTTCACCAGTTGCAGCAGTGTTTTAAAATGCATGCTTTTTAGAGTGGTAATTGTCTTTCATTTGGCCATTTTACTAAGACTACAAATAAAAGAGAAGCAAAACTATTTATCTTTAAATTCCCAATGTAAAAACATCATAAGCAGTGACCTGAGTATTCCTTTAGAGCAGCTTTTTGCAGGTACACTCACATAGTTCCACTGACTTTTGAGCCTGATATATAATTTCACTGGGTTTTTAATTACATGTATAATTTACCAGTGAGATTAATATCAAAAGTTACACTTCTGAACTTAATAAATAAAGATATCCACGTTATGGAGTGGGTCTGTCTAATGTGACAACCAATAGTAACATGAAGTTTTAAAGTGAAAACCTGACAAATTTAAAAGTATATTTCTCATGTGCACTCGTAACATTTCAAGAGCTCAGGAATCATTTGTGACTAGTAGCTATGGTACTGGACAGTAAAAATACAAAACATTTTCATCCATATGGAAAGCTCCATTGTGCAGGGCTGTTACAGGAAGTTACAGCTTTACAAAAAAAGGTTGAATTTTTCATCTTGTTAGTAGTTCACTCTTAATTTTACATATTTAAGGATATGTCACTGGGAGCAAATCGAAGACGGGGAGTTAAGCGTGAAGTGTCAAATCATGTAACTTTTGACTAATTATCATTTTCTAATTAGCACAATTGCCTTCTTTACTGGCTATCATGTAAATCCAGTCATATTCCTAGTCCTTCATATTCTTTTTTTTTTCCTTTTTTTTGTGGAACCAGGGATTGAACTCAGGCTATTGCGCTTGCCGGGGAAGCGCTTATCCACTGAGCCACCTCCCGGGCCCCCCTTCATATTCTTGATACGTTCATTTTTAATTAAGTAGATCTGCCTGGATACCAGTCTTGTGCACCTTTTTACACAAATAGAAATATTTAGCAAATACATATTTAATATTTAAAAAATTCAGCCATATAGGTCTTTAGATGGAAGAAATCTTGAGTCTGCTGCTAGCTAAAACGACAGAACTTAGGATTTGGGCCCCATGAATATTTACAGGTATTCTTTCCTAAATGGAATTACAGAGGTTATGAGAAAAACAAGAGATTGAATTGGAGCATTACATAATGAAGGCAATCACTGTAACTATAAGTATTACTAATGTATTTTTAACATTCCATAGAATCTTCTGAGAAGAGTCCTGTGACTGGGAGGAGGTCCCAGTCATCACCGCCTTATTCTACTATTGATCAGAAGTTGCTGGTTGATATTCATGTAGGTTTCAATCTTAACACATTTGTACTTGTTCCTTTTAATTTTCATTTATGTTTTCACCTAAATTTTCTCCTCTTCACTTAAGGAGGGAAAGATTAAAGTATTTGAATTTTAATTAATCTTCTCAAGACAGATTCCTTATGTCTAAACATTCAGAATACAAAATTTAGAAGTTCAAATGGAAATGGGGAAAAACCCCACTAATCCGTCATTGATTTCACATTTTTCTAGCAATGTGAACATATTAAAGATAGGAGTAATAAGTAGATACCTGTAGAAGCTGAAGTCAAGTTAAGGGAGTGAAAGTTCAATTTGAGCTTTCCTGTCTTCAATTTGAGAATAATAACATTCCTTGGTTGATGAGACAATGTATAAAATGAAAATATTTAATGAAAAACAAAATGTGTTCTGATACATAAATATAAATGCCTTCAAGATCATTTTGAAGTGTGCTTTCTGATAATTTTAATTTTGTAATTGCCTTTACCAGACACATCCATGCCCAAAGGTTGCTGAATGATATAGCTCATATTCAAGAAGTGAGTTTATATTAATTAGCTTTTTAGAAGTGTTTGATATTGTTTAAGATAACTTAAAGCATATAAAGACAAACCTTACAAAACTAACTTATAAATTCCACAGGCTATGCATTAATCCCCCATCAAGGGAAAATTTTTCACAAAAGGAAAATATCTATAGAGCATCAAATTTCTTGTTCTCTCCAGCATCAAAAGCAACTGTTAACTCCTCAGTAGACAAGTAGGGCTAATAAAAATAAGTTGAGTATATACTTTCCTTGTGTGCTCTAGGAAGTCCACTAATAATCATAGTTTAATGTTTGGGGTTTGACATCTCATCCTCACTAAAATATTAAGTCTCTAGTAAGTGTACATCTTTATTTAAACTGCAAATATGTTTTAAAATGTCTGCATCTTGAAAACTTTAAAATCTAGAAGAAAATAAAAGTGTACTGGAGGCTACATTAATCTCTCTTCTGCACACAGATTCCACATGGATTTAAAGTAGGAAAAATATCACCCCCTGTGTACTTGACAAATGAATGGCCAGGCCATAACTCAGTTCCTGATGTCTTCTGGAATGATTGGTTAAGTCCTGAATCTGTCCTTGAGCCACCTGAGGAGAATGGTGAATATGTGGAACTCTATGACACTGCTGCTGATACTGATGGTGGTGAAGGTGTTTCTAATGATGTTTATGAAGATGCCTATGGCCATTCTAATAGCAATGAAGATTTGGATGAACAGGTTGCTCAGGAAAAGGATGTCTGTGAAGACCATGCTGTTGAGAACAACATTGATGAGTCTGTTGATAGCATAGATAATAATCATGTTGATGCTAATTGTTCAAGGTTGGTTTTCTCAGTGATTCATATTATATGTGTTTTATGACTTTAGAATTGTTTGCATCTTTGCTTTATTTTGAAAATGTACTGTGTTATCTTGAGGGAGACTGAATTATCCCAGCATATTGGCAAACAAGTGATCGTTACTAGTATGTTCTAAATTGTTGTAATGTAGAATACTTAATTTCACATTAGTTGCATACTATTTTATTAACATTCACATATTTATTACTTGCTTTATAACTGGTGTGTTCTGAACATTGATAGTAAGACTATTGTGACTAAAATTTTTTTTCTGTATTTAAGACAAGGTCTACAGAGTTTCACTACATCTATCAGACTCTTAGTGATTCTCCTTTCAGCCTCTCAAGTGGTGGGATTACAGGCCCGCACCACTATGCCCAGTCTCAATCACCATCTCAGTGCATTGCGGGGGTGGGGCCAGCGGAGCAGGATTGGGACTGAACCCCAGCCGCTGTGCTCTGCTTAACCAGGCACTTTAGTCTGCTGAGCTATGAGGCCGGCCCTTAAATTTTATTACTATATAAAGCAACAAGCATAATAAATGAACAAAAATATTTTCAAACATAGTTATACATTTCTGAAACACTTGAGATTTTAGCATGTACGTAAAAATGTAGAATGATATCTACCTAGTTAATTAGTGCAAGATCTATCAGGGGCCGGAGGTACAACTCAGTGAAGTAAGTACATGCCTGGCGAATTCAATTTCCCAGGTTTTTCTTTTCCCTGGTACCAAAAAAGAATCTATCAAAATTTTCATTGTTGAGAGTCTGAAGCAGGTAGATGGCTAGTTTCAGACCTACCTAGCAACTTAAGGAGAACCTGTCTCCAAACAGAAACTAAAACAAAAGGATTCATGATGTAATTCAGTAATAGAGTGCATGCACTAAGCCCTGGATTCAGTTTCTAGTACCTCGCGTAGAAAAACCATAATTCCATTGTCACATAGACTTGTTTTTTGAGTCACTACAGGCACTTATGTCTAATAGCTGTTACACAAAAAAGAGAATACTATTTAAGTAGTGTATACTGATTGTGCCCCTGCTGAAAATAAAAGAGAATACTAAGACATTTTGGCAAGTTTAGTGTTTTATTCAAACTGATTAAATGACTACTGTAGTTATACAAGATATTAGGTCAATATTTTAACTTGCTGGGAGATCAGTTGATAAATGATATTCTGTAGAAACAAGTCAATATATGTTAGAATGCAATAGTGTCAAATTTAACATACAATAGATATGCAGGATGAATTATTCAAGTGTGTTGCGGCTGAGCCAATGATATTGGCTTAATTGTTTATGTAGCTGTGAAATTTCTAATGCATGAAGTAATCTATTATGCAAGAAAAAGGTACATGTTTGTGCTATCAAAGGCCAGAGATCTAACTCAGTAAAGTAAGTTCCTGCCTGGCAAGTTCAAGATCCCAAGTTAAATTCCTGGTACCAGAAGGGTCTATCAAGACTTTCATTGAGTGGCTGAAGCATGGCAAGTTTGAGATCTAATACATGTATCTAACAAAAAATGTGATTTTATTATTTATTTATTTTTATTTTTTGGTGCCCAAAATCAAACTTGGGACCTTGTGCTTGCCAGGCAGGTACTTGTGCTACTGAGCTATATCCCCACCAGAATGTTAGTTTTCCTCTGTAACTTAAATATAACCCAGGAATTGAGAGTGGTATGGTGCTAGTCAGTATTTAAGATTGACAGGACACTGTGGTACTTTTTTCTGAATACTAGTGTTGTTTGCGCAGAGCAAAAACATGAGCACGGTATATATATGAAAGAAATTTTTAATTTTTGTTTCATTTTCTGACTTTCAGCTGTGTTTTCGTTTATTGAATGGTTTTCTTCAATTTGTGCTTGTTATTAGGGCAAACTGTGATAAAGATGGAAGCTGCAAGCAAGATGGCAGTGATGGAAAAGATGATACCTGTAGAAGCCTTGGAAGAAGTGCTACTAGTGGAGGCAGTGAAGCCATTGGAGATGAGGAAAGACATGGAGATGACATAGGAAGTGAAAGAGGTATCAGGAGTAATGGAAGTAAGAGAGTCAGTGGCATCAATGAAGAGAACAGAGCGTTTGGACTCAATCAAGGAAAAAACCACTCAGACGCAGATGGTCCAGGTTTGGAGAGATCCAAATTACAGAGTTTGGAACATCAACAGGAGGTAATGTGCCATTTGTAAAGAATAATAAATTTCTCTCTTTAGGAATGTGTTTCTGCACATAATATTTGGCATTTCCAGTTATGCCAAATAGATGTTAACACTGTTCCCCCAAACATTAAACATTTTAACTAGAACTTTGTGTGGAGGTCTTTAGTGTCTCTAATTTGGCTGGTTAGTTTTTTTGCTTCTAAGGACAAAAACAGTCTTGTTTGTCTTTCTTTACTCATATCACGTGCCTGGGGTAGTATAGCCTAATACAGAATTTTTCTGAGAAGATTGTTTTTCTTTTTTTCTTTATGTATTTTTACTACAGAATCTCATCACATAGATCGAACTCTTAGTGATTGACCTGTTTTCAGCCTCCCAACCCCTGGGATTACAGGTCACGCCACCATGCTGGTTCTTAATTGCCGGGGCCAGAAGGGAAGATTGTTTTTATTTAAAAATATACATGTAATACCATCTAACTTTTTTTTTGTCAGTACTGGGAAATGAATCCAGGGCTTCCTCCCTGAGCTACATTCACAGCATTGCATGTGGTACCAGGGGTCAAACCCGGGTCTTTTCCTGGCAAGCACAGGGTCCTGAGTTCTTCCTCCGGCACTGCAAAAAAAACCAAAAAAAACAAAACAAAAGAAAAAAACGGGTCCTTGCGCTTGCCATACAGGTGGTTAGAACACTGAGCCATCTCCTCAGCCCAGTTTTTGAGTTTTATAAGTAAATACGGATTTTATAAGCTCATATACATTACAGATTTTACATTCATGTTTTTGAGTGAATCCTATGCATTTTCTTCTCCTTAAACTTGGTAACAAATAAAAATTGTATTTTGGTGCCCTTTCAGGAGCTAAATGATGGAAGTGATGGCTCAAACTCTACTGCCTCAGATGTTGCGTCCCCTGAACTAGATTATGAAGATGGTCGTACAGACACATCAGAATCATCGACACAGTTGGATGCTTTTGCCAATAACTCATCTCCTTCCAAAGGTTCCGGGGTGACTGCTAATGCTGACTTTGCCTGTGCCATCTGTAAGTTTCTATTATGATTTGTCACTGCTTCTATCTGTTCTCGTATGCAATACTGTTTAATCACTTATTAATGCTCTGAAAGAATTAAATTATTCTGATATTCAATTGACATAATTCAGATGAATGTATACTTTTAATCTAATCTTC
The DNA here is from genome assembly GCA_002564305.1 of Octomys mimax. Lineage (NCBI taxonomy): Eukaryota > Metazoa > Chordata > Mammalia > Rodentia > Octodontidae > Octomys > Octomys mimax. The sequence goes on along the minus strand of NDGM011251827.1, from coordinate 17,601 downwards.
TCTAAATTTTTATGGTGTATAACTTTGAGCTACAGTTGACAAATTGAGTCCCTTATTAGATTTTGTTTGTATTCTCATAACAGTCACTTAAGCAATGTAGTTTAACCATTGTGATTTGTGTTGTCTGATCTGTTATAAAAAATAACATATAGTACATGAAAAGGAATGTTTTTTTAAGACTGTGACTTTTTCATGGAAACACTCAAGGACATAGGTTGTTTAAACTAGCAATTTCTCTTAATATCACCCTCTTGTTTATTAACAGTATATGCTGGATTCATGGAAGTACCTGAAAAATCAACTAAGAGAACCTTTGAAGTCAATGTTAATCCACCTTGTGTCTCTTCTACATGTAAAAAACCACTAATCCACATGTATGAAAAAGAATTCACTTCTGAGATCTATTGTGGTTCTTTGTGGGGTGAGTTTGACTTTTTGAAACTGAATTGTTTTTATAAAAGACTCTATTTTTAACCTATGTAGAAAACATGTGAAAATTATGTATGCATAACATTTGTTAATTATTATCAAATCATTACCAAGTAAAATTTTATTTGAACAGAAATGATTTTACTGATTATTACCTCACCCTTTTCTTAATTTTTTTTTAACCTGAATTAACATCGCTAAAATACAAAACGTGAGAAACTTTGTGTCCCTAATTTAGGGTGCAGTCATGAATATTATGCCTAGTAGGGTATTACAAGAAAGATTTCTGTAGAATCTTGTTTTTAAACAGTCATGAAATTTTAAGAGAACATTTGGCTAAAAGGTCTTAATTTTGACAACTGTCTTCAAGTCCTCATTTCAAAATACAGTGCTAGCAATCATGCTGAGGCACTATCTTACCTCAAGTCAGTCTGCCTCATAAGTAAAACAGAATAAGTGAATGCATTGAGTGCAGTATTTACTTTGTAGTCTCCAAAGTAAATACTAATGTCCACTTTGTAATGTGACAGATTGTACTTGATGTACAGTTGAGCAGGAGAAGGGCTTTTGGTTAAAAATAGGAAAGGCTACAAATGTAAATCCATGGATTGAACAACTTAGAAAAGTAGCATCCTCAAAAATTTTCTAACTGACTGTATCAGACAATAAGAATGCATTAGCAATTCAGTCTAGCAGCTATCAAGAAATGTAATGTTGGGCTGGGGAGATAGCTCCACAGTCTAAGCACCTACCTGGCAAGCATAAGGACCTGGATTCAATCCCCAGTACTGCGTGTAGTGCCAACGTGCTGAGCGCTGAAACCATGTGTGGTGGTGCACACCTGTAATCCCACTGCTGGGGAGGCTGAGACAGGGGGATCACTATGAGTCCAAGCTGTGTAGCAAGACCCTGTACCAAATAAGTAAGTACATAAATATTTTTTAAAAATGAAAAAAAGAAATGTAATGTTGAGTAATTTATACCTAGTAATTACATGCTTTGAAAACTAAAAGATCACTGGTAGTGCTTTCCCCTCCTGCTCCAGTTCCCCTTAAGGAAGATGCTGTTTCAAAATCAGCCATTGGCTCTGAAAACTGGAAAGGGGCAGAGTGGGAAAATAGAGACAGAAACACTTGTCTTTTCTCCTTGTATCCACAGAGCACAAATATTTCTCAAGGGGAAAGCAGATACCATATTTTCCTTCTCTATCACTTGATTAATTATCTATTGTGTCTCAGTTAGTGGGAAGATTTCCACAGTAGTTTGAAATGTGTTTTATTTTATGTATTTGGTACAAAGTCTCGCTACTCAGCTCAGACTCCTAGTGATTCTTCTGTTTTCAGCCTCCTCACCGCTGGAATTACAGGCATGTGCCACCATGCCTGGACTCATTCTCCACCTCAGTGCGCCCTGGGGGGTGGAGCCAGTGCTGCATGTGGGACCAGGGAAAGAACTCTGGTCCCTGCATTTGACAAAACAGGCACTTAGTCCACTGAGCTATCTCACCGGCCCCTGAAATGTGTTTTACATTTAATTATATCTTTTATTTTTCAATCTTTCCATTTAGCCTTGAAACAGTGCTTATATTTGAACTATTAGAGTAAGACAACAAATAAAAAATAGCAGAGGCACTAGGTACATTATATAGGCACAATTTCGTAGGTATTTAACAAGGTGAATTTTTAAATCTCTGAATGAGCATAGAAGCAGTCAAGTTAAAATTACATATAATTCTAAAATCATTAAAATATTTTGTTATACTTAGGGATGAGAAATAAAAAATGAATTATTTATGTGTTAGGCTAATAACATTTAATAGTAATCTGCAGAAGGATTGACTGATAAACTTTGGGACACTAATAGATGCTCAGATATACATAAATTATATTTTAAAGATGACATAGATTGTAAAATATTGCTACAGAATATCATCTCAGAGTACATAGTTACAAAGTATGAAATTAATATTAGCATAAAATTATAAAAGTCATCTTTATATAGATTGACACATTGAAGAATGAAAAATTCTAATATAAATGTAATTGCAACAAATAATCTGAATTAATGTAGTACTTTTTATATCTGAACAGGAGTCAATTTGCTGCTGGGAACCAGATCTAATCTGTGTCTACTGGACAGAAGTGGAAAAGCAAACATTACTAAACTCATAAAGCGAAGACCATTCCACCAAATTCAAGTTATAGAGTCACTCAATTTGCTGATTACCATCTCTGGTTTGTTTAAATACTAAAATTAGCTGAGCAATTATGCAGATAAATTAGGTTGCAAACTAGGTTAAAGACTTCCTCAGGTGAATGCGTTCATAGGCAAGCACTTTAAATATAACATTTAAGTGGGACACAGGGCTCTCCTATCTGTATTTTTTTATCTATTTACAATTTAAATCAACTTTCTTTCATTGCAATGCAGTTGATCCAGGTTATTGATAAGAAAAACCATACTGCATTTTTTTCTGGATAGCCTCCTGAAATGTCATACCTCTAAATCTTAATGAACTCGTACACACAGACCACACCAGTGTGCACCACACACCATTCATGATCTATCTTAGAAGCAGAACGACAACAGCAAAAATAAACCAAATTTGGACACACGTCAGTAAAAACGAGACTTGGTCTTGGCACAATATTATACATATATATATATATATATATATATATATATCATACTTTTTTATTGGAACATTTTTCTTATCACTACCCAAAACGAAAAGAACTAGCCATGTTGCAGGCTGAGCTCTGCTGTCAGGAAGTGACTGGCCGCCCTGGCATTGCTGCTATTTAGATAAACACTGTCTGCATCATCCAAGGAGTAGGCTGTCCACTGAAAACACTGGCACGCCACTGCAGCTTTTCCAAAAGATCTAAACTTAAAGCATGAAATCATCAAGATAAGGTCATTTAAAATTTTTTTTATATTTAATTTTTCATGTATTTTAATGAGAAAAAAGACAAAACAGCAATGAAACAGTTTCAGAAACAGGTTAGTAGGACAGTTACAACGATTAATACATTGCATATTATTGTCTTCATAGTAGTTAGGACAAGATGTAGACTAAGGAAGCAACCTTCTCAAAATCTACACCAAAGATTTGTAAATAAAATAATGCTAATAAAGGAAAACACTGAACTTCTCTTTCTCCTGTATACTAGGACCTATTATATATAACATTTGCTACAAGAATGGGTCCTAGGATACACCTTGAATCCATAATTTTAAGTGAAATATATCAGACACATAAGCTTATATATCATATAGCTCCCTTTGTATAAGCAACTGCACACAAAATGAATTCAAATTAAAGCAGATAATAAGAAACAGCAAGATATAAATCTTTTGGAATTTGGAAGAGGACCAACAAATGGGGAGAGCGAGAGAGGGGGAACAGGAAAAGGTCATAACCAATTAAGATATGCTATGTACAGGTACTAACTAGTCACAGTGAATGTATTCATTATGTGTGTCACAAACATGGACTAAAAACAGAATGGATTCACTCAAGACCACTATACATTTTCCACACAGTACTTGGATTTCTTATTTTGGAGCAATCAGATCTTAAATATTTCTCTATGAAAAAGCAACTAAATGAGTATTAGAGTAATAGTTATTACTAACTAGAACCTGTTATAAGAAAGAAATTGCATTAAATCTGCATGTAGTCAAAAGATAAAAGACAAAAAGGTAAAATTTAAAAATGGTTTATCTATAGAGTAAAATCCTAGAAATTAGTTTGTTGTGATGTAGAATAATAGGGTGTATGTAATAGCAACGCATTATAGATTTCAAAATGGAAAAAAGCAATTTGTACTCACTATAAGAAAGTACTCACTATAAGAAAGTACTAACAGTGGTTAAGTTTAAAGTATCCTGAATTGATCACTGCCCAGTATATGCTTGAATTAAAATATCACAATATGTACCTCAAAATATGTATTTTGTAGCAACAAAAGTGTTAGAAGTCATTGAAATAATTTTAGAATAAAAATGACTCGGGTTGAAAAGGAAATAACAAAGCTTCAACTGTTTTATAAGTATGCTAGAATGGTAGAAAACCAAGAGATCCATCTTTGTGGCCTTAAATGCCTAACCAGTCACTATTCAGACATCCTTCATACACACAACATTATCAGGGATTGCTTCTAATTTTGTGAACCACAAAGGAATAATGACTTAGTAAAAAGCCAAGGTATAAATGAATGCATAGTATCTCTGTGGCCAGTTTAGTGGCAGTCATAATTTGTCTCAGAGAAACATTTTAGATCCTACTTCACACAAGTATGTATGTATCCGGTTAGCACTTTATCACTTAGAACTTAGATAGACTTTTTTTTTTTTTTTTTAGATAGACTTTTGATAACATATTTCTAAATTCTGAAGAGGAGGTTCTGATGCAATGTAGTGATTAAAAATAGGATTTTTACATTGGTGAACACATGTTAAAAAGGCAAATAGCTTTACTTTTTATTCTTCTAAGATAGGAAGAAAATAGGTAGAAATGAAATATTGTATCTTTTCTTATCTACCAGGTCACAAGAATCGACTTCGCCTGTATCATTTGACGTGGCTGAGGAACAAGATTTTGAATAATGATCCAGAAAGTAAAAAAAGGCAGCAAGAAATGCTGAAGACAGAGGAAACTTGCAGGGCTATTGATAAGTTGACTGGTTGTGAACACTTCAGTGTCCGTATGTACCGTTTCACATTTACTATAAGCTATATAGTGTTTCCTTTCTTTGACTGAGCCAAGTACATAATTATGAAATGCAAAGGAGAAATAGAAAAGAATTGCAACTTCTAATGCACAGATGCATAAATTTCATTAAGACAGGTTTTACTGCTAAAATCTTGGCTGTTAGAACACTGATTGGCTGAAATAGTTATTGGTGTTAAATTTGTTATTTCTTCACCTTTCTTCCCTTATAAGCCACAATAAATACCTGAGTTGAACTGATATTTTCCAACTTCTATATACCTATAAATGCTTCTGATATATCTTCAACAACCTACACAGATTTATGGTACTTCTTCAGAATAACAATACAGTGCAACTCATTTTAGTAATAACCAGAAACCTTATAAGTCAGAAAGAAAATATTTCTGTGATCTTCTGGCTCTCACTGTCAATATTGATTATGCAGTAATTATGTGTTTGATCATTTTTTTCATCTTTACAACCATCCACTGTGAAATAACAAATGGAGTAACAACTCCAATATCTCAGATTCCTGCTTTCAGCTGTCAATTATGAAGTTATGTCATCCCATTTTGTTCCATTTCTGAATCAGATCCCCTTTACTGTCTGCCTTACTTATTTCTATACCCTTGCGTAAATTTTCACTTCAAGAACTGGTAGCATAGGTAGAAGATACTTCACATTATGCATTCACGTTATATGAATTGCAGAATATTTCTAAGTAACCATTTTTTATGTGTATAAAGCAGCTTTATCAGGATATTTGTTCTCATGTGCATGGCTGTGTACACAAACACTGATAAAAGGAGAAATTAATACCGCAGTAATTTAGGCAATAAATAAAAGCATTATTTTCTTCTGGTTTTGAGTATCACCATTCCCTTCCAATTATATTATGTAAATGTGATGAGTTTAGAAGTGAAAGATACCCCAGATGTTATCTTAGAGTTTATATTACAGAACTGTTTCCTATTAACTTGTACCATTTTAATTCAGTAATAGATAGTTATGAAGGGAATAATCTTATAGATCTGTGCTCTTGGCAAGGGGATGAAATACTTAACAATTTTCCTGACTATTCCCATTCTAATGTAGTCCATCATTCAGAGCAACCAGACCTGGGGATACAGCTCTGTGTCATAAGTGCATGCCTGGCAAGTGCAAGGTCCCGAGTTTTATCCCTAGTACAACAAATATGGTAATATGTACACACAGGAGAATGACTATGAATCATACTGGCTAGGTGTTTTCATAATCTTTCAAGATTCATAAAATAATGAAGTAGCCATTATCATTGCACTCTATTAAATGTATAGGAAATGTCTGCTTAACTAACACATTTTGTTTTCTTGTTGGGGATATAGTAGTCATGTTTCTTTGACTTGGAAGCAATACAAAGAAAATGGAGTAGAGAGAGAATGAGAGAGAGAAGATAGAGAAAGAGAGACAGAGCAACAGAGACAGACATTGTGATAAAGAAGGAATTTAATGGAAAGTACAAATCTATTGAGTAACAGCATATTCCATATCAACCAACCAGAAAGACTAAGAGGAAGCATATACTTGTTACTTTTCCTTAAGAAACAGTCCTATTGAAATAATTGAAATGCTACAAACTGCACCAATTTAAAGTACACAAGTCAGTGGCTTATGCTGTATTTGTAGAGCTATGCAACATCTCTATGAGCTAATTTTCATCCCCCAAATAACGCACTCCTATATATTAACCAGTCTTCCCATTCTCTTCCTTCTCCCTTTCCCTTACTCCCTTTGCAGTCACATGTACCCTTCGATATACTTTCTTTCTGTACAAGATTTTTCAATCCTTAAATACTAATGTAAATGGAGCCATACATTATGAGATCATTTGTGACAGACTTTTTTCACATAGCATAATTGTTTTGTATGTATACATCACTTTTTGCTTGCCTATACCTTGGTTGACAAAAATTTGCATATTTTTTCTCTTTCACTAATACTAATAATTTTGCTATTAATATTTCTATGTCTTTGTATATATGAATATTTTTCATATGTTGTTTGTATGAGTATGCATGTTTTGTTTTCCTTTAGATAGTACTGTGAAAATGATTTCAAAGTAGACATACCATTTCACCTTGCCGTTAGTAATGTGTGAGCACTCACAGTATTTTGTGTCCATTCAAACATTTATAGATGCTTATGTTTTGATTCTAGCCATCCTAGTGTGGTAAAAAGCAGCAAATTGGATTTAAATTTTCCAAGAGATTAATGTTAAGCCTGTTTTCACATATTTACTGCTCCTTTTTTTATCATCTTTGGAAGAATAAACTATTCAATTATTTCCTCATTTTTAATGGATTTGTCCTTTGTTGTTGAATTTAAGAGTTATTATACTAGGCCCTTATGAGATGTGCGGTTTGCAGATATTCTCTGCCGAGCCATAGGCTATACTTTCAACTCCTTGATTGTGTCCCTTGATGCACAAAATTTTTAAATATGATGTATCCTAATTTACCTATTTTTTTATTTTGACCCTTACACTTATAGTGTCAAACATAACAAATTGACATATTCAAGGTCATCAATAGTTGTCCATATATTTATTGCTGAGTTTTAAAATTTTAGATCTTGCATATAGGTCTTTGATTCATTTTGGGATTTTATAGGATAGAAATTAAGAGTCCAGATAAATTCTTTTGTGTGTAGATATTCTGTTGTTCCAGCACCATTTTCTGTACACTGTTTTTCCTTATTGGGTTGGGATATATTTGTTGAGTATAAATTATATTCCATTCATCTGTATGCCTACCATGATGTGTGTTCCATGTTTTTGTTAGTGTCATTTGTAGTCTCAAATCACTAAATATAGGTCCACCAATTTTGGGTTTTGTTCTATTTTCAAGATTGTGGGGTCAGTCAGATAGCTACCTGGCTTTAATCCCCCGCGTGCTGTACTGGCCCCACCTGTGGGGCGCATTGAGATGGTAACTGAGACTGGGTGTGGTGACGCTCACCTGTAATCCCAGCACTCAGGAGGCCAAAAACAGGAGGATCACTACGAGTCCAATGTGTGTAGTGAGATCCTGTAAGACCCTGCACTAAATACATAAAAAAATATTGTATTGATTGTTCAGAACCTCTTGTCAGTCCATGTGAAATTTAAAAATAGCTTTTTTAATTTCTACAAAAATAGGATGCCATTGGAATTTTAATAGGTATCTCCTTTGGTCTATAGTTTTCTTGAAAATTGTTGCTGTCTTTAAATGTTACATATAAAAATGGATGAAAAAAGTTTTTCCATTTATTTAAATCTTCTTTAATGTTTTCATCAATATCCAAAATTGTATAGTAACCTTTCTATTTTGAAGCAGCATGAAATTCTAAATAAGTAGCTTTTAAAACTATAGTTTTACTCTTACATTATGACTTTATTTGTCATAACAAATGAAAATGCTTGAGTGCTCTTGTTAAATCTGTGGTATTGTTTCTTGTATTCTATCATTGTAGTTCAACTTGAAGAAACAACATATATAGCAATTGCTTTGAAATCATCAATTCACCTTTATGCATTGGCATCAAAGTTCTCAGATGAAAGCACCGCTGTTAAAGTGAGTGATCTTCTTTTCCTTTGCATCAGACTCTTTTTATTTTCATCAGAAAAGTAAGGAAAGAAATATTTTCAATACAGATGCAATATGCCATTATTTTTAAATTAATGCAATTTAGATATATCATGTCAGTAGTTATCATTTAGCTCTTTTTAACTCTTTTTTAAACAATGCACAGCAGGGCCAGGGATGTAGCTCAGCGGCATAAGCACCTGCCTAGCAAGTGCAAGGTCCTGAGTTTGGTCCCTGGTACCACAGGAAAAAACAAAACAAAGCAAAACAACAACAACCCCCCACAGCATCAGAGCATGGGAGAATATGAGCAAAATTCTTGACCCCACCTTCATTACTCCACTTCCATAATGTCTCACACTCCTCACCCACAATTCCTGTATTCAACGTGAATGCAGGATTCAACATGAACATTTTCTTTTTCAAAATCCCAAGCACAGGCTCTCAGTGTCATGCTACAGACCTGAGTCTGAAAATCCCTGTTCTTTCTTAGTATGGGGAAGAGGATTAGAAAGATGGTAAAAACAAGCTTGGAAATTATTGGAACAAAAAAGGAGGGAAGAGAAAAATCTTTGCTTCAGTTACTATGAACATTGATGGGAGTATGGGTAACAATGGGAGTAAAGGATGGGTCTACTCTGCTTACAAGCTGAAAGTCTAAACAAATTTCTCTAGAATCATTGTGAAGTATGGTAATTAGGTTTGCAAGCAGCTTTCTATGCTTATTATGACTTAACTGTGCTTCAGTTTCAAACAAGGTGCTGCTGAATTTTTTATCATAGCACATAAGTTGAGGGCTGTAAGTAATTTTAGTGCTCCAAAATTTCACTCAAGGGGATGGTGAGATGGCTCAGTGGTCTAAAGCACCTACTTGGAGCAGGCTTGGCACAGGGACCATGGTTCGATCCCCCAGGCCCGCCCCCTGGTGGGCTGAGCTGCCCCCCCACACATAAATAAATAAATAAATAATTTTTAAAAACCCAAAATTTCACTCAAATAGGAATGTTTTGTATTTCTTCTGTTGTAATGAGGGCTGATAGTGAAATGGTAACATTCTAGCAAGTCAAATAGCTTTTAATAAATGATATATATATGAATTGACTGACATATTTCTGAAACATTTAGGTTTCAGACCTAATCCCTCAAGGAATTAGTAGATCTAAGTGCAGCCTGGGAATCTCTTGTGGTTTTTTTTAATCAAAATGTGGCAGATAGTATTGAACTAGCTAGTCCTTGGGCTGGTCTTTACAAATCACTAGTAGAGACACATTCTGATAGATTCTAACAAGATATTAATGAAAAATAATTGAATCTCAGATGTGTTTATATGCTTTGTTTTGTAGGCCAAAATATCTCAATAAAAATGCACTAATTGTTATAACTGCTTCTCGCAGATTTTTTCCACAATAGTTATACACTTTTTATAAATGACACAGACTGCATTAAACAATCTTGGTTTGCCTTGACACAAATTCCATCACTGACTTTATCTCAGCTATTAATATTTGGATATAAGTTTGCTCTTGAGTGTCAGAGCTACCTGATATGGAACATGGAAATCAAAGAGATATATACCAACAATCTCTCAAACCTGATACATGGTTCCTGTCAAAAATCCGCAATCTATTTCTTAAATCCCACTGAAGATGCTACTATGGTGAATTCTTTGATAGTCCGTTCTCCACTGTGGAACTTGAAAGGAAATCCTTTTTGGCTTTTTGTGGCCTTGGACTGCAAACCGTAAAAGCCAAGTGCACACTCAGTTGATAGTACGTTAGTGTGTTGGCCTTTTAGATGTTTACCAAATATGCTTCAAGAAGTTGGTAGACTGTAAAGGACCTTACATGCCTTATGAAAGTTATATACAAGTAATGGCAAACATGCAGGTGGCTAATCCAGAGGAGCATCTTTATTTTTTGAAGCCCAATTTGAGGAATTTAAGCACAGCAAAGAGGAGAATGATGTGATGTTCTTAGTATCACTGGCAATTTGAAAATTGAAATATTTATTTATCTCCCAATTTTTGAAATTTTATTTTAAAGAGTAAAAACACACAGCAGAAGTCAAGACAAAAACAGACAAATGAGTGACAATACAAATGGTAGAGTTTCAAAATAAGAATTAAAAAAATAACAGTGGTTGTTATATCACATATTTTGACACTTGAAATATTTAGAACCTAACTATAATTGTACCTTTTGTTGCAGTGACAGATCTAATAAAACCTCCAATATGTAGGTCTTTAAATATAGTATGCCATTTAAAACATCTACCTAGGTTCTACAAACCTGTTAATCTAGGAAAAAATGGAAGATTTTGTTTCTTTGCTTTTCTTTCTTTCTTTCTTTCTTTCTT
>NDGM011251820.1:0-12673 GCA_002564305.1 Octomys mimax | reverse complement strand
TTTCTGTAGGACTGGCAATGTCAGAAGTTGTTGACTTGAGTCTTTTACAGCTCAGCATATTAACATTGTTTCACTTTTATACTTACAAATGAACAAACATTTTGTATATGCATATTCAAAATAGGATAGATATGCAGCTACTTTCTCTTAATTCAATGAACAGAAAGATTTGTTCTAATAGTGTTTGTGCACAGGATATCGTGTCTGCATCTCGTACAATGAATAACCATTAAGACAACAGTATGCAGTGTATTAATTATTGAAACTGTCCTACTAATCACTTTTGAAACTGTCTCATTGCTATTCTCAATAAAATTATTTTTTTAAATGTACATTATGTAAGAAATTTAGGAAAGACCAAGATTGTTTCACTGTCACCTAAATGAAAAGATTCTCTAAATATTTTCTTTATTTTTCTCAATCAATTCTTCTAAACATTCCAAGAACTGGAGTCCTGGGCCCATGTGAGCTTTGGAGAGATCTGGATTCTGTCTGCTGCTGTGTTACACTCAGACCATTTACAAGAGGACAGAAGAGAAGTGGACTACAATCCCTGCGAGCCCTCACCCAGGGCAATAGAGAGGTCTGAGGAGGCCTCACTTCAGCAACTGTTGTGTCCTTATTACAATGGAAGAGAAAATGAGTTAGAGGTGAGTAATAGAGTCTACAAAGTGTTCTTCTCCTGTTGGTGCTAGACATGACATTTCATTTCAAGGAAGAACAATATAATAAAATAGTGGTTATACGCACGAGCTTTTGGACGAGTTAAAGTGCAGATCTGACACTTATGACTGTTTGACTTTGGATAATTTGCTTAACCTTTCTTTTTGCTTCATGCTTGTCTGTAATAGAGCACAGAGATAATAGTTACCTTCCAGGTTGAGATTTAATAAGGTAATGCACAGAACCACGGCAAGTATCTGGTACCACAGTGTAAAAACTGAGTAAAAAGTGTTAGATTGTTGCTTTGGTAGTATCTTGTTTTTTACTTGTTTACTTAATGTTTAATTTTTTTCCTTGCCAAAGAAAAGCACAAGACACAAAAAGTTAAAGGAGAATAAGTTTAGCGCAGTCACAGTTTGCTGATGTTTCAGTTCATAGTTGGGACCAGGGAGAGAGCTCAGCGGCATAAGTGCCTGCCTGGCAAGTGCAATCCCTGAGTTTGATCCCCAGTACTAAATAAATAAATAAATAAATAAATAAATAAATAAATAATAGAGGCATAGTTAGCTAACTTCAAGGCAAAGGAGAAGCCATTTATGGCAGACAGAAGGCAGCTAGGCAGCAAGCAGTGAAGTGGTGAGCAACAAGCTACCAGGAAATCCCTGTATTTATCTCTTATGTTTTATCCAGGACACCAAGGTTTAGGGCAGATCACACTCACAGCAAAGGTGTTTCTTCCCATGATCCCTACTCAGAACTACACCAAACCAATCAGTAGACTAATTTAGTAATCACAAACCATGAATCCCAGCATCATAAACTCTAGATCCAGCCACCTCTAAAAAGCCCCACCTACGACCACATGAGGATTTCGGGGGCTGTCTAGAGACAATCACTAATAACACATCAACCATGGGAAGAACAAGAGAAACTATTAAGGAAACAGAGCTCTGAAACTTTTATGATCAGAAAAAAGAGTACATTAGATTACTGTCGATTATAGTAGTCAAAATAAGGTAATATCTGTACCTTCTCTTTCCCTAGGAAAAAATCCTTGGTACTTAAATGTACCTCTTCTTATAATTCCTATTTTACTGGAAAAGACAATTTTAATTGAAGTAATAAAAATAAAACTATCATAGAAACTAGCAGAGCTGACTGAAATGTACAGTTTGCTGATTGTTATATCAGTTCAAAATAGCATATATCAGAGTGGGCCAGAGAGATAGCTCAGTGGCCTAAAGCGCCTAGTTAGGCAAGCTTAGGTAGGCACATGGACTGTGGTTCAATCCCTGGCACCACACACCTCACCATCCCTGCCCTCAGGGTGGTCTGAGAAGCAAAAAAAACAAACCCAAACAAAACAAAAGCATGTGTCAAAGTGTGAAATATTCAAATGCATGGAAGTAGTTACTGGTTTCTGGACAATCAGGACCTTGAATACTTTCTTTCTTTAGGTTTCTATATGGTGAGTATTCACTAAGAATATATTTTTATCACTTCTGTAGTCTCTCTCTCATCTATATTTTCAATGTATGTGATTTATTTTATATTAACAAAGGCAGTTCTTCCTTTTATTCTAGTTTTAGTCACATTTTAAAGAAATAGTCTAGTTGAGGAAATGTAGGGGGAGTCTTTTAAAAACATAGCTATTCAGCATTTCTAATCATTCAAAATGTATTTCATATTAGGATTTTAATGCCTCTGCAGGAGGTCATTTTGGTTAATGATTTTATGCTCCCTGAATCATCATTTCTATTCTGATAAGGTGATGAAAAATGCCTTGGAAAAGATGCATAACTTTTGAGAAATAGAGGAATTTCAGATAGATATCCTTATTAAGGTATGATTTTAAAATGTACCTCAGGCAAAAATACATCTGTTCATTCTAGTCAGCAATTTCAATTTCATAAAGAGAATAAGAAAGGCTATTGGAAAGTACTTCACGTGGCATTACATTTTTTGTATTACATGCACAGTCTCAATACATTATTACTAAGCAATTTATACTCCTTAGGAAAACTATCTGGCCTTGTCTAGTGTTCATTGATGAAATTGATTTAATATAAAACACCTGCATCCTTGGCTTAAATTCCTTCTAGAATTATTCCTATAGAAATCATGTTCAGAGCTGCTGTTATTATGTTCATCATCATAGGTTGCAGAATGAAAATTAAAAGCATTAGTTTTTGAGATTAAACTGCTTAGCTTAATGAGAGAGACTTACATATTTGGAAACCTGCCTGAAAACAAAATGCCTAGTGTGAAGTGTGTCTGGTGAGCTTCACTAGGCTCTCAGACCCAGAGTCCATCATATCTATTGCGTACATCACTCAAGTCTCATTGAAGGAGAACATTCATAACTGAATATTCTTGTCAGGGTAGTAGTAGCCTCAACCAATGTCTAAATGAATGAAAATAAATGACTTTAGAAGTATATGTTATCAGTAATATATTCACATCTGATATGTCTGATGAAAGCTATACATTTGCAGCATGGACATTGAATAGTTTAATAATGACAGCACTTCCATATGACATATGTCATATGCATGTGTTTGCTATATCATATATATGTGAATTTTATTTGCTTTTAAAATTATGACAGGGCTGGTGAGATAGCTCTGTGGACTAAGCACCTGCTTTGGTAAGCACAGACACCAGGGGTTTGATCCCCAGCCCCACATTCTGCACCAGCCTTGTCCCCGGGGGTGCTGAACCTGTGAACGAGTAGGGGCATGGGGGCTCATGCCTGTAACCCCAATGCTGAGGAGGCTGAAAATAGGAAGTTCACTATGAGTCTGAGCTGTGTAGTGAGACCTTGTACCAAATACATAAAATGAAAAATAAATAAATAAAATAAATTAATAAATAAAATAAAATTATGACAAACACATGATTACTCAGTACTTATGGTTCTGTCTCTTGGATCAATGGATCCATATTCTTTCAATAAAAAATTTAAAGTAAACATCTTTTCTTTTTGCATTTATAATTTATATTGTAATTGGTATTATACTTATAAACTATGAAACATAAAATAACAGAAACTTAGAGATATTTTCTTTTATTTCATTTAACTTTTACTTTTAAAAATTCTCATGTTACTCCCATGATTTGAAAATATTTAAAAACTTGAGTTTCATACTATAATAAACTATTTCAAAATTCTGGATCTTAGTTCACTTTATTTTGATATTTGACTTTATTGAGTTTTGGCTTTGTACTGAATATAGTCCATGAACTGATTTGTTCTCTTTTTCTTTAAATCTTACGTAGGTGTTTAATAAAATGCATAAATATATTTTATTAAGGTGCAAAAGTTTAGCCTCAAGGCATCCAGGAAACATAATTTCAGTTTACTAAGTTTCACAGTAAAATGAATTACAAGTGGGAGATAACTTAGTAGAGGTTTGTGGACTCCATAAGCCTACTATGGGAAGACATTGGCCCAAACTACTTTTTATGTTTCCTACTGGTTTTGATGATACATACATTACATGATGAAGAGATATTAGAAATTCCTTAATAATGCTGGAGAAGTATCTAAAAACTTAGGAGATGCAATGTGTTAGTTGACTTTTCCTGTGAGACCCTATTACTCTCACCTTTTCCACATACCCTGAAATGGCACCAGTGACACTCCTTTAAACAAGGTCTGAAAAACATTGGCTGTTAGGCACAAATATTTTCTAAAAAACAATTCTAACAAATGTTCTCTCTGTAGGCTAAATATGAAGGCTCTGAAAGATTCTGGCTTTCACAACATTTCCACAGTGTAGGATATAATGGAATCTCCAGTTGGCAGAATCCAATTGGCAGTAATTAGTCTCAAGAAAAGGTGACTTGTTACTGAAATAAGTAGTAGCCCACAGTGATTAACACAACTTGGACCCTTAGGGAACTTTGTTGATGATTAATTGATCATAGGATCCCTAGAACTCTAATAAATGGGTAGGCATTAATTTTGGGGATGTCTATTTTATTTCCAAGTGAGGCATGTATTTTTTAATGTAGAATACAAAAATGTCTAGGAGAATGACAAGAGATTTATAAAAACCAATCAGGTGGTGCTTCCTATTATTTCCTGTGCTCCAGGGTGTAGTCTGTCTTCTAAAGGAAAGCACCTCTACTCTGCATGTGCCATGAATCAGTTACTTTTCTAAAAAAAATATAATTTTCATAACAATATAGTATATTAGAAGCAAGCTACTTTCACCTGAATGGCATGGCAGTATATTCCTGCCATGTAACCTCAAGGCAATGTCAACACTTTCCTGAACTGTCAAAATTCAACCATGACTGTCTCATCACTCCCATCACCTGGTCTTCTGTATTAATTATATCACAGGATAGTATCTGTTCAGCAGGAATTAGTACATGGGCTTGATATTTGGTTTGTCAGATTATATTTCCCCCAAGTGGCCTCAGCAACATGTTCAATCTATGTTTTTTTCTCCCAATATGATTTGACAGTCCTTCATAGACAGGAGTGCTGATCTATGTTTTTCTCTAAAATTGGGTAAGGCTTTATTTTTATCTGTTTTAGTCAAAAGAGCACATCAGAAGGAGTTCTGTGTACTACCTGGTTGAAATCATGAAAACATGAAATGGATTTCCCAGTGTTTAGTAAGACAAGTGTTGAAGACTGCATAGGTCATCTTAACAGAAAAGCCTCTTGTAGAAGCAAATGGAAAGGCCACACAGAATTCGGGGATTTTATTAAGGGGGAAGTGGCTGGTCTGCTTCCAACTGCCTCAGAGGCCCATGTTTACCATACCAGGTACAAAATGACTGAAGTTATGTGAGATATCTTGAAACAGAGCTGCCCAACCAAGCCCTTCCCATAGGGCTGACAAAACCCACAAGAATGGGCTGGCCAGATAGCTCAGCAAATTAAAGTGCCTGATTAGGCAGGCACAAGGACTGGGGTTCAAGATCCTTGGTGTACCATACTGGAACTGCCCCCAGGGATGAGCTAAGACATTGACTGAGACTGAGTGTGGTGGCATATGCCTGTAATCAGTGCTTGAGAGGCTGAAAACAGGAGGATCATTACAAGTCCAGTCTGTGTAGTGAGACTCTGTAGACCCTGTAGTAAATATATTAAAAAACTCCACAAGAGATATTAAAAGGATTATTGTTTTTTTAAGTTATCAAGTTTCAGGGCAATTTGTCATATAATGATAGACAACTCAAGTACATGCTAAGGTGTAAGCCTATTGAACATGGAATGTGAACGCAAGGAAAATTTATGTGCCTCTCATTTCAGAGTTTTTAGTACTTTTACAGTTCAGGGCATGTGAAGATACTACATGCAAAATGTAAAAAAAAAAGTTTCTATATTTAGGTCAATGCCTATCAGTTAGGAAAGTGACTTTGGGACTTTTAAAGGAAATAATTTATTCCACCTGGTAATAGCTAACCCAAGTTGTATTTTTTAATAGTTCTGTATACTATTTGGACATCAACTAAATTCATGGTTCAAATCTTTATGGTAGATTGCAATACTCTAGGGATCTTTGGAAAGTCCCACTAGAATAATCAAGGTGAGTTTGGGAACAAAATCATACCTTCTTTAGAAAATATTTATTTTCTTTTTGAAAAATAGCCTGTGTCTTGCTATTGAGATCCAGAGATATGTAGTGGCCAGGACTGTATATTCAGTAGCTACTTAGACATAAATTTGAACAGTAGGACAACTATTATGCCCTTGTCCTATAACTATGATTTAATGGGGACTGAATAAGTGTTGAAAAATTATATACAGATAATTTTGGCACAATATGATGGAGTCAGTCTGAAATCCTTGAAATGCAATGAGGAAAGGAAAGTCTCCCAGTGGTCACAATTTCAAGTGATTCATCAGTTTTTGATTAGAAAAATCAAATTGCTAGAAATGTGAGACTTCATAAACACACATGAGAAGCTGTTAATGATCATGAGGAATGAGCTGAAAGTTGTAAAAAAGAGCATTGGATGATAGGTGATAAGGTGGTCTCCAGAAGTATATCAGTATGTCAGTGAATCTAAGTGACTCAAAACTTGAGAATATGTTTGATGTGAATTCTCTGCAAAGGACATTCTTGAGGAGTTTGGTGACCACTGAAGATAGTCTACATGGTCAAAAATATTTTCACAATAATACTAAGATTTTCACTCACAGTGTTTCATAAGTTTAGAGTGGCTTCCAGAGTCTATCTGATATACAGTATTTCGATATCCCAAATGTCCATTCAGACATTAGACCACACAGTTATCTTCTAGTAAGCCAGACATTAAAGATATTTGCAAAATGTGTGATAATAGTCTCATTTCAAGCTACTATCTTATTTTCATAAAATGTCTTGTGCTAGTATAAAATTTAATTTGTATTGTTGTATTTAAATTAATAAATAAAATATATTTCAACATTTATTAATTTTATTTTTAGTACAGAAATATTGAAATATAATTTATACAACTAAAGCTCTGAAGCTCACGTGCATTTTTAGCAGATCAAAGGCTTATAGAGACAAAAATATGAAAAGTACTGTCATAATCTATCATTTACTTTGTTTTATTTATTAATGCTTGCTGGTCCTCTTTATTAAGCTGTTGGCCATTAAATTATATTCTATTATTCTAAACACTTCTCAAACATGTCAAGATCAATTTAATCTAGATATTAACAATTAATGGTTCACCATTTCTTTTTCTTTTCATTTTGGTCACTGTACAAGTGAAAAGAGGTGCTCTGTATTTCATTAGATTTCACCTTGCTGAAAATTCTTTATCAACCATGGCACAGATCAATCATGGCTGGCAATCACTGGTCATTATTCATCTTAGTCACCAAAAGATGATGCATCCACCCTACATGTATGTGATCTAAGCCCCATTTACATATTTTTCACCAATTGGTTATTCTGAGATATGAACAAAGGCTTCAACAAAGCTACAATGGCTGTATTAGATTGGAGTCTTTAGTGATTCAGACTTCTCAATCTAATCAACGAGGGTAGTGGTTGATTTCAAACTCTTAATTCTTTTTGTGTTGTTCAGGTAGCTGCTGTGGCAACTGCTTAGTTTGCTGTACTCTGTAGTTTATTTTGGACCACCACAATTCAGGCCTTACCCAAGGGTCTGGGAGAAGTATATATGTAAGTTTTGAATAGCTCCCCTCCGATTCTTGTAGCTACCATCTTTGCATGATTTTCCCCTAGTTTACATCTACTTTGGCATTTTCATCATTATCTGACACTCCAATCTATCAGCGTATTGCTTTCAGTTAGTTCTAATCTGAGCTCCATAGAGAAGAGAGGGTCCTGAGGACAGAAGTTATATAAATGTCAATCTCTCCAGAATTGCTCTCCCGTTACATGTCCTCTTTACACCCCCCCATGTCTACTTTTATTTTTTGGATTGTGGTGGTTTGGTTGACTCAGTGATTCTATGATGTCAAACACAAGCCCAAATACTAGAGTAGAGGTTTTTTTCAGATGTGAATAAGATGGTCTGTAAATTTTAGCAATATTACTGTCTCTGGTATAGTAAAGCCACACCAATCAGCTGACAGCCTTAACAGCAATGACTAAGGTTTGGAGAAAAACAAAAATTTTGTCTTAGACCTGAAGCATAGAACCTTCTGCCTGAGTTTTCAGCTTCATGGTTGGCCCTTCAGGTTTTACTTTTGTGAGTCCCTATAATGCTGTGAGCCAATATTTCAAGAATCTCTCCCATCCTCACATATTCTACTAATTTTTTCTCTGAACAATGCTGACTACCATAAAGAGAAGCTAGGCAACTCATACCAATTTTCAGAAATCGAGATGCTGATACATATTTTGACAAATTTTATACTTTGTTATCCTTATTGTCTAAATTCCTTCTCAACTTCTCTGTTGGCATTACTTTCAGTGCTGTAATAACTTTCAGTGAACTTTTGTTTTGAGACAGAATCTCACTGTGTAGCTTAGGCTGGCCTCAACCTCTTGGGGATCCTTGTGCCTCAGGCTTCTCAGGGCTGGGATAGTAGGTGTGCACCAGCCACTGCACCCAGCTTTTCATGAACAATTTTGTAACCATAAACGAAGAAGTTATACAAATAAAAATACCAAATGATTTAGTTCTTATTGACATCCTTTTTAACTTTTGAGAGAATTAGAATAAGTGGAAGGATTTCAAAAGTATTCATTTATTAATTTGGATTTAAATAAGTTATATTAAAAGGAGATATTCAAGATAGAGAAATCAAAGGATTAAATATTTCCATGAATGTTAAGAATTACCAAGCAATATACATTTTAGGCTGAGGGGGTGTAACTGTGGAAAATTGTACCTAGCAAGTGTGAGACCTTGGGTTCACTCCTCAGCACCTCCAAAATATTTACAAAAGTAAAAGAAAAGAAATAAACACATTAGTAGTATGTGTTCATAAAAGTTTCCAACTATTCATGAAATTTTTCTTTTTGTTATTTTAATTCCTAATTCAACATTTCCCATGAACTCACTCAGTTTTCTTTTAAATACCATATGAAACAAAAACAAAAAAAGAACACATTTGTTCAGTGTTCTGTCATTTCTTTCTCTTATTTTACCTTGTAAAAATTCACAAATGTAATTTTGTTATCTTACCCACAGGCTGAGCCTTGAGGTTTTGAATTTAAGTCTGAACTTGAGTAATACTAGTGGCATGGTGTCTCCTCTGTAAATGACTGGTAGAAACAGAAAACCTCATTAGCTTAAAAAGACAACAGTGTCAGTCTGCCGGTTCATGAGGTACAGGCAATGACTGGATTTTGTGCTCACTTCCAGTCAGCGTTGCTAATGCTTAGTCAAAATGGCATTGGATAGTCAGTTTAAAAACACCATGGAGATCATCACTTATAGGTAAACTTATCAATTTTGGTTGTGAAAATTTAAAAATGGAGCTTACCATTAGTTTAAGGGAGAAATTCCACCATGCTTGAATGTGTCCCTCCAGTGAGGTGAGTGAGAGAATGCCCGTGCGCTAGCATGTGGAGGACTCTGTAGCCAGGTGTCCACGCAGCCCCTGACTGGCACAAAAGAAGGCTTTGCAGTCTGGGCAGCATGGACGCGGGGGAAGGGGCATCAGTTCCTCTTGGGAGCTTTCAAAAAGGCTGTTACCAGGGATGTTCCCTCCATTATGAGTCACAGGATGGCAGGGCGTCCTGATCTTTTATTTCCCATCAAAGGCAGAAAGATTGAGAGTCATTCTTTACTGCTTGAATGCAGTATGACACAAATGTCCCATTGTCAGAGAAAATCAACCAGGAAATAAGCTCAGCTGAGCCAAACACAGAGCGTTCCTAACAAGGGACAGGAGGCCAGAAATGCCGAGGAAATAGCAGAGCTGTGGCCCAGCACAGCTCATCATCATCCAAGGGTAATTATGATTAGTTTCATAGAAGATGGAGGACATATTTTTCTACTTCACACTTTTTTCCCCACATCTGTCAAGTTTGTTACAGAAGTTTGTGCACCAGAGTTGTTGCTAAAAGTACAAAAAGGTTTTCAGCAATCTGAGCTCAAGTCTGTTTATAGTTTATAAAACAATACCAATTTTTTATGTGGCTGTGAAGGCATCATTTTGATCATGGCCATTTTACAAGTTCTGCTTCCAAATAAATGACGTACAGCAAGGAAAATGGAGGTTGGCTTTTTGTTTTCTATTTCTCAGCTATTCCCAGGGTTAACATGGAAGACCTGTGGAATATGGCCATCTTCCTGTTCTGCCATCTGACACAGCACAACTCCAGTTCAGGTAGGAATTACAGACTCTACAAGTTTATGCAACTTGGGGACACCAAGGAATGTTTTCATATCAGGCGCGTCCTACTACACATGATCCTGGACAGCTAGAAGTGTGACCCAACAGGGTTGTAGCATTTTAATGATTGTGATTTTTCACAGAAGCATGGTGCTTGCAAATGGACTCATAGAGGACAACTCATCACTGTGTAGGGGATGGCACAGCACAATGCTGACTCAGCCTCCTGTATCTGTTGTATAGACAATGAAATGAAAACCACGTATGTCAGAGATTACATGATTGTACGAGGCAGTGAGTAAAACAGTGATCATTCCTCTTTTGCCCTCATTTTAGAAGTAGTTTTTAATTTTTTTAAAAAGGAAGGAAGTATTGCTCCTTATATATGTAAACTATACAATTCATGTTATATGTGGTCATGACAATTCCCTTTAGTAAGGTCCAGGCAAGCTAAAATGTTGACACTTGTGCTCCAAATGCTAAAACCATGTTCCCCATGAAAGCCTTTACAGGGACTGTGGGTGATGGATATAAACAAGTAGGCTATAGTAGAATATATGAAACAATCATGAACAGATGTGAAATACTCTAGGGATTCTCAGACTAATTGGAGAAGTCTGCAGATGGCCTGTAGTTGTAGAGAGAGTTCTGTAATTATGTGGACCAACAGAATTTATGAATGCCAGTCAATATGATCTCAATTGGACCCATAGTTGGAAGGCCTGGGGACTTTTGAGTATTTTCATATTAATGAAATTCATGAATATTTACTTTTCCCCATTACTTTATTCAATAATGAGAGAACATTTTCTGAATTGCCTTGTAACTTAATGTTACTCATTATTGTTTACATATTAATGAAGTATTGTATACCTAATTGAATAATATTATACTTGAATTATTTCTACAATTTTCCTCACTATGGGGCTGGAGAGATGGCCCAGTGGTCTAAAGCGCCTACTTAGAACAAGCTTAGCAAAGCACATGGACCACGGTTCAATCCCCCAGTACCACATACCAGCCAGCGCCACCCTCTGGTGGGATGAGCTGGCCACACACACACACACACACACACATAAATAAATAAATTAAATTTTCCTCACTGTTAGCAGCTTTCATGTTTCTATTTCTCTCTATATATGCAGTTATTTGTAAACACACAGTGAATAAAAGAAGCTGCTTATTTGAGTATTTCTGAAAAAATAAATTATCATAATTATGAATTTGAATATAAGTGTTATATTTTTGAGGAAGGGAATAGGAAAATAATTAAAAATCAATATACTACATTTACATTGCAGTTATTATTCCACATGATAAGATTTCAATTTTCCTGTCACCAATCCTGACGTTGGGCTGAGACAGAAGGTATCTTCAGTTAGAGGAGGCATAGAGTAGTCTGATTGGTCATCGCGGGCAAGAAACTGAGAAAATGGAGATCTTAAAATCTGAGTATCATGAAAAGAATATTTACTGATTCATTTAAGAAATATTGGGTATTTATTGGTACAAAATGTTTTTCTAATACCATTCTAGGTGTTGGATTTCCCACAGTAAATGAATTAGACTAGAATTCTGCTTTCATGTTAAATTTTGCTAAGTGAAACACAGATAATGAATGGATGGGCAAAACACATAGTTACAGAGGCAGTAACATATGCTTTGCAGAGAAAGGAAGCATCCTTAGGGGGATGAGAGATTGAGTATGAGAGAGTGAGAAATAGTATGTGTGAATGTGTGCGTGGGAAATGGAGCCAGTATTATGTGTTGCCATAGAGATATCAATGAAGAAAGACCTGAAAGACTTGATGGAGGGAGTTATACGGGTATGAGGAGAGGAAGGATATTGCAGACAAAGGCTACAGTGGTCCCAAACTCAAGGTGGTTTGGTATGTTAGATGAAAGGCATAACATTAGACAAGAAAGGAGAGTAGAATGACAAGACATGAGATCACAGAGGTGTGCATAAATAATTATTTTTTATTTCCAACATCTCAATGACTTATTTCAAGAAGGCATTAAATGCGAAAAGAGAAGTAAAGTTGCTTTTAACCCCAGAAATTCTGAGAAGAAGAGCTGAGCAGAGGCATTCTTTTTCTTTCTTTCTTTCATTTATTTTTTTTTTTTTCAGTAGTGGGGATTGAACTCAGGACCCTGTGCCTGCCATGCAGCTGCTTGTTCTACTGAGCTATCTCCCTGGCCTATGAGCAGAGGCATTCTTACAACAATGATATTAGC
>NDGM011251818.1:8769-22019 GCA_002564305.1 Octomys mimax | reverse complement strand
CCAGGGTGGAAGGTATCTCAGCACTGGCTTTTGTGATTTGGCACAAACAAATGAGAAGTGCTGAGAATTCGTTCCTAGGGAACCAATCAATATTTCATTATGATTATGCAGAGAGCACCAAAAACTACAAGGGAGAAAGCAAGACAGGAAAATGTGGATGAAGCGACAGATCTGCCTTTTGATTTTTCCCTGAATTGATGACACTGCACCAGAATTTAATTTTATCTTCAGTGACTTGTTGATTTTCCTAAAAAATAAGGAGGAACTCCTCCGCTCTGTGGTTCCAGATTGCACAGCCCTGGGGAAACGCTCCTGCCCTGCCAAGAGGTGGGAGGGCTCCGGGAAGGAAGTAGAGCAGAAACTGCCCCGAAGTGTGGCTGTCTTTCCACTTCTGAGACTCAGAGAGGAGTTCTTAGCTTGTGTGTGGTGACAGAAATCCATCTCAACACCAGTCTGGAGTTAATCATAGAAATGAACAAACCCTTATGCTGTGCTGTTTTGCTGTACATGTTCCTCATTCCATGGAGTCAAGACAGTGTTCATAAAGCCATATGGGCTATTTAACTGGCTGCAGGGGTGATTGGTTTTAGGAAGCAGATCATTCCCCATTTGGGATCTGAGTTGTTGCTTCCAAGACCCAAACTTATAACTGTGCAAGCAGGTTGTAGTAGACACTGTCATCTTAAGACTTTTTTTTCAGATCAGACATCCTTAAAAGGAAGCTTCCTTTTCTCTCTGACATAGCAATAGAATTGGTGAAACTAAGAAAAGATGGTGCACATAAAATCAGCACAGCTTCTATGCCTAGTTGAGTTTCAGGGACTCGCATGGAACATTATACATATTTGAAAGAGATCCATTCATCCATCCACTCATGCATCCACCCACCCACCCAACCATCCACCCACCCATCCATCCATCCACAAATCCACCCATCTATCCATTCATCCATCCATCCATCCATCCACCCACCCACATCCATCCACACACCCATCCACTCATCCACCCATCCATCCATTCATCTATCAATCCACCCACCTATCCATCCATCATCCATCTATTGATCCATCCATCCATCCACCCAGCCACCCTTCCATCCATCCATCCACCCACCTATCCATCTATCCATCCACCCATCCATTCATCTATCCCTATTTCTTTCATAACAGTTGACTGTATATACACATAGTCCTAAAAAGAAGTTTCCTTCTTACCCTGATATAACCAAAACTTTAGAAACCAAGTAATATTCCATGTGAATTATTAAAAATAACATAAAGAAGAATGTAATAACTTTGTTGCAAAATATTTCCTTTGACATTTCAATATTGGTTTAGTTTTTTCTTCATTATATAAGTTTAGATCAGGTAGCTTCCCATCACCTCCCAAAATCTGAAGTTCCTGCAAGCTGTTCTGAGTGACTGTGAAGTTCTCATTTCCTGTAGATCTGTCCAGAAAAGGAAGTAGTTTGGGTGGAGAGGACTGGAACTCTCAGAGCCCACTCTATTCCAAAATGAAAATCTGATGTCCCATCTGTAAAGAGTTTCCAAGTGTTTACAATTTCTCCTTCTCACAACCTCATGTCAGAATAATGCAAAGCTCCATGCTTCCTTGATGGAAGGCTGACATTCTGTTCTTCTTGGGTAACTTTCTTGCCATAGAAGAAAATGCAGAAATAATTTTCAGAGTTGCTATTGATCCAACATTGCATTAACTGTCTGCTGAGCCAAACTATTTATTGACCAAATGCTAGCTAGCCACTTTTAATTAGCTCAGCTTTCCCTAGCAGATCTTAGGATGGGGCGAGAAGACACTAGCGAAGGTTCTGGAAACTGATGCCGAGTCATGCAACCTCTGAAAGTCTTTCCTTTTTTTTCCAACCACATCCAAAGAGCTGAAAGAATACTTGGCTCAGATTGTCAGCCACTTGAGCAGGAAGACATGCAAGTGTTCTTGGAAACAGACTACCAACCTACATGCTGTGACCTTTCTTTCTCCCAAGGTCAGACTGTGGTTCCCCAAGGAGGACCAGCTTTTCATCTTCCTGGGAATTTCCCCTTCAAAGTGGACCTTGAGCTCACTCAAGTGGAAACCTCTTAGCAGCCTCCCTCCCCCTCCAGATTCACTCTTTGAAATATTCTGGAATCTCAACGAGAATAAGGAAACCACCATTTTTAAGTATTCTGTATTGAAATTTAAATTATATACAGAAACTTGTGCAAATCATAAATGCTAGGCTTGGTACAGTTCTGCAGAGTGAGCACAAGTGTACCCAGTATACACATCAAGAAACAGCATTGTCAGAACCAAGAAAAGTGTCCTCCTTGCTTCTCCCACTAGGGTAACCCCGATGTGGAGTCCTCACATTGCACATTAACTTGGCCTATCTTTGAATTTGATATAAATGCAGTTAGCAGCATGTAAACTTTCATTTCCAGAGTCCTTTACTCAGTTCTTTGTCAGCTTCAATCAAGAACAGAATTTTGAGTTTAAATCACGTGCAATAATATCTGAGATAACACATAGCAACATTATATATTGCATAGAGCCTGATTTTCACGGGCATTTATGTAAAGCAAAGACCCAAACCCCAGCCTCTTATAGAAGAGTTTAGCAAACATACCGAACTAGTACAGATAATCGTGAACGGCATACTCTGAGTAAGCAGGAACTGCCCTGAGAGATCACTCCAGAAATATTCAGGAAGCCATGGGGGCTGCAGCCTGACAGAATAATAGCAAGCACTCACACAATTGCAAGTTTGACACGAATGTATTTCTGTCTACGGTATTACAGTGACTCCCTGCTTAAAAACTTTGCAGAATTCTTCTAAGCTTCTTAAATTCCCTGCAGCTTAGAGCTACCATATAAATATTCACAGGATTTTTCAAGGCAAAAATTGCTTCTTTTCTTGGCTTCCAACAAGCAAACCAACAAGAGACTTCACGGGAACAAGATGCAGCATGCAATCACATTGAATTTGAACATCAGTTTTAAAAGCAACTCTTCATAATTTCTGGAGCTAGTAATCAGAGAAGCAGAATATTAATGAGAGAACCTCGGATAGTTTAGCTTTTATAGTTAGAATTTGCCTCGGCTTTTAAAAATGAAAATAACTATGTAAAGAGATTATTTCTATTGCTCCATAAAAGTAAAAATTACCATTCATGACAATTAAATCATACTTCCGTATCTCACTAGAAGGAATGATTTTTCTATTACCTGAGAAAAGACACTAGAAAGAAATCTATAGAAAAGCTTCACACTCTGAGTTGGTGTGGGAGAGATTTACAGGAATACAAAGTGAAACTAAGAAGGGATGGAGCATGCAAAATTAGCATAGCTTCAATACCCAGTTGGGCCTCAATGACTAGTATAAACTATGCGCATCTGGAAGAGATACACCATTCACCCATCCATCCACCCATCCATCCATCCATCAACCAACCTCTCTACCCATACACCCCTCCACCCATCCAACCATCCACCCATCTACCGACCCATTCATTCATCCACTATTTCTTTTATAAAGGTCTACTCTTTACTCACAACATATCAAGCACCAGCTGGTAAAAGTTTGCCAGAATAAAAATTTTTTTCTAGAGCAGGAAAAGCATATTTGGAACCAACAGAATGCTAGTAATCAAGCTCTTTGGGAGAGACTGTTGTTTCTGATATTCTATTGAAAGCTGTTGTTTTGAGCAAGTTCTGTGATGTGAGTACTCTCCATGACTGCTTTCAGGATGTCATTATAAGTCCTAGAGTTGGAGTAAATGTACCATCTTCTCTTGGTGATTTGGTAGGAGACATCTCTGCTTTGGATGAGTGTTAGTAGTGATGGAAAAACTGATGCTTGAGATAAAAAGACAACATAAATTGTAGTAGAACTTTTACTTATCCATCAAAGGAAACAGAGTCCTAGTATGCATTTAAGCCCCCTAAAGCCAGCATCTACAGTGTTCAACAACAGCTAACAGGCTTGAAAAGCAGGTAATGGTCTCCCAATGGGGAAAGCAATACAGGCAAAATAATCACCCCAGAGCGATGATTTGGAAGAGTGCCAAAAGGGCTGAGGGCTCCAAATATCTCCCTCTTCAGTTCTGCTCTGGTGCCTACAGTTCCTGTCCTTTGCAGCACTCTGTTGTGTTAAATTGCTGTGTTTTGGGGAGGTCTTGGTAATGTGAGAATGTTCCTTAAGACAGGCGCAAGTTGAACCCCTCCCTGATAAACAGACATCATAACCCAAGAGCTCTGGCGGAGAGGTCAAGGGTGTGTACCAGTCTTGATTTGCCAATAAATGTGCAATGTGTGACAAGCGTCTTCTCATTTCTGAGCTTTCATCCCATTGTGGGTATTTTCTTTCTTTGGCACCGGACAGGCTGTCAGTCACCCACACATCAGTAGCTCTTATAGTCTGGACCAAGAACATGAGATCTGTGGGTTGTGCCANACTAGAGGAACCAGCACTTGAACAATTTTGTTTGTTTTGTTGGGAATGAAAGGCTCAGGGTGGCAATGGAGATAGATGCCCATCATTCATGGTAACCCCAGATAAAATACTCTTCTGAGGCATTTTCATGAAAATCTGAAAGTGCCAGAAAAAATACCAGGAAACTATTAAACTGTCTGAAGTCTAAGAAGGACAGCATGAAAATCCTGAGATGCAGCCTTTCTTTATGAGTCCAATTAAATAGAAACATATGAGAAAGGCACAGACTTTTGAATATCACAAATCCAGGGAAAGCGTTAATTAGATTACAATACTTCACTGTATCATAGGCTTGGAGTTTTGAGTCACGTTTCTGCCCTCTACGCCACACACTCTCCAGGTGCGTGGCCTGCATCTGAATGTGCATTTTATCGTTCTCCAAAGCATCTTAAAAGTTACAGCCTTGTTATCACAGACCAGAATTCATTTTGGGCAGCAGTAATTGGCAAGGAGGGCTGTGCTAATTTCATACTGCCCATCACGAGTGCACCCCGATTCGTGACAGACCCAGGCATCACATAAAGCTGCATCGAGCGGGCATCAATGAGCCCTCCAGTGCCCCTCAGAACCTGGGCCCAAGGGCACCCCCACCACATGCTTGCCACAATCCTGTTTCCTGGATAGATCTTGTTCTTTAAATTCCTTCAAGTATATATATTTTTTAAAGGACCCTCTTCAGGTTTGTTCTCTAGCCATCTTCAGGCAAAGAAATGGGGTTTTTCAAAAACATTTTCTTATTCCCAGGGAAGAGGCATTTTTCTGTACTTTAACCTTCTAGCAAACTCAACGTGTGCATGGGCATCTTGCACGAGCAGATCTTACCACAGCTCTGACAGCCCTCTGGGGTCCAAGCCACAGGATAAGAAGTGGAGACCATATAAGTAAGTGGCCAGAAGCAGAGGCCCTGTGAGGTCTCAGGACACTGGCTGGGTCAGAGACTCTCCAGAGATGAAGAAGAGTGTATACAGACTGATGTGGTGAAATGGGCTTCCACGGGCAGAGAACCCTTCCCACCTGTACTGCTATTTACAGCTATTTTCTTTTTTCTGATTAGTAAGGAAACGCAAGCCTGTAAAAATGCAAGTAGTAAAAAATGAACGAAATAAAGTAAATGTTCCCTATAATCACACATCTAACAGAAACAACCACAGTTATTCTTTTATGTAGACTTTTTTTGAGGTGTGTGTGTGTGTGTGTGTGTGTGTGTGTATACACAGGCATCCTTTGGTATTCATGGGGTAGTGTTTATAAGGCCCCTGTAGATAATAAAACTTGCACGTGCAGTATTGGTCAGCTTCTCATTGCTAGGGGAAAATTCCTGATTCTCACAGCTTGAAGAAGAGGACATTTATTTGGTTCATAGTTTCAGAGGGTTCAGCTTGGGACCTGAGATATAGCCCCGTGGCATAAGCACCTGCCTGGCAAGTGCAGGGCCCTGAGCTCGATCCCCGGTACGGTGCATTTGCCAGGCAGGCATGGATGCCGCTGAGCTACTGACAGAGTTCAGCTCATGGGTGCCTGGCCCCAAGGCACGGACATCGTGGTGGGAGGGGGGGGGAAGCTGCTTAGCTCCTGATGGCCCCAAAGAAAAGCAGAACAGGAATCTCAGAGCTTGCCTGGGCTGCCGAGCGTCGCTGTTCCATTTTCTGCAATGTGATTCCTGGACCCCCAAATCCCAACTATGGAGAAGCTGTTCCATCCACCAATGCTGACGCAGAGAATAGTGGGCCTTCTGCAGAATGTCTCCCCAAACCTGCAAAGTGGTGCGCCCCAGCTCAGGCTGGAACTGCCTCTTCCGAGGCCTTTCTGCAGTCTTTCTGGCTCCTTTGGGGTGACAGGAAGCATGGTGTGCTCGGGCATCACCACATCCATGTGCTGTGCAGCGCATTCCTGATCACTATAATCTCTGCAAGTTGAGGAGAAAGCGTCCAGGAAAGGCGCAGCGCTGCCTCTTCTGTTATAATGGATCATTATCATTTCTCTGTAAGAGGCGCCTGCAAGCAGGCTGCATCCTGCTTCCCAGGTGGGTAAGTGGTGGTGGAGAGAGGATGCCAGCCCTCCAGACCCCAGGCCAGCGGGCATCGTGGGTCCAGCAGGCTGACACCAGTGCATCTTGGGCTTTAAGAGACGCTTAAGCCCCGCTGGCCACTAACCCTGCCACCCTCTTTGGAAATACAAGTTGCAGTGATGGCTTTTGAGTTGACTAAGTTGTGCCAGCCGTGGGTTAATTTCTCAGGTTGCAGCCCAAAGGGTCTCAGATAGTGTTAAACTGCAGGGGCTGGCTGCTCATCCCACCAGGCTGAACATAGCCCACAGGGCTTCTCTGCTGTGTCTTCCAACCAAGGCATCAAGCTAACTAATGACACACTGGCATGAAGATGCCTCCGCGTGCTCATTTAAGAAAAACCAACGTCCAGGAAGCGTGGTTACCAAGGCTCCTGGCTCTACACTCCCGTTCCCTGGGGACTGAGCTCTCTTTTTAGACAAAGTGGGGACCCGAGCAGGCCAGGGGCAGAAAAGCTGCTTCCTGCCCTCTCAGGAAGGCTGAGTGGCCTCCAACTGTCCTGGCCTTATGGGACAGAGTCCCACTCTGCCCCAACTCTCACTGGCGACTTTCCTTCTCCCCGGGGCCTTCCACCTCCTTCTACGCTGCTCCACCTCCTTCCTGCTCTTCCTCCTCTCTCAGCCTCTTCCCACTCCCTGCCTCTCGGTCCCCTCGGTCCTCCTGCCAGGGCCCTGCCCCTGTCTGTCTGTCCCATCCACACTGCTCCAGCCTGGCCTGTAGCAGCTCCTCAGAGCCTTGTTTTGCAGCACCTTCTTTGTCCTTCTCCCCTCCGGGGTAGCAGCCGCTGCTGCCTGTAGACACCTACGGATTCCACACGCTCTGCCCCTGGCCTCCAGTTGTGCAGGCTCCACAGACTTCCTGCCCAGCACTCTGAGCCCTCCTCAGGGCTGTGCTACCTGCTCTCTCTCTCTCTCTGTGTCTCTCTGTCTCTCTGTCTCTCTCTGTCTCTCTCTGTCTCTGTCTCTCTCTGTCTCTGTCTCTCTCTCTCTCTCCCTCTCTCTCTCCCCACTCCCCCATCCTGTAGTTACAGCGTGAACCCACAGCAGTAAACCCTGTCCCTTGGACCATGCCACCCCCCACACACACACACGTGCTGGTCCCCTAGCTTCACTCAGGCTCCTTCCCTGTGTCAACCTGCGCGATAGGACCCACGCGCTGGCTTGCACCTGGCCTGTTCCCATTACAGCCCCGGGCTGGGTCCATTTGTGAGTCCACTCTTCCAGGGGCTGAATGGCGCTCCACGGTGTGCGAGCCCACACATCCCTCTCTGCTGTCTTTGGGCAGGCGCCTGAGCTGGTCCCTACCCTAGGTGTAGGCAGGCCGTGCCCACAGGCCTGCAGGTCTCTTCTGTGCACTGGCTTCATTTCCTCGGGATGCCCACCCGGGGTGGGTGCGGTAGCTGGATCCCAATCTCTGGCTCTTAGAGGGAGGCGCCTCCACACAATCCTCCAGCCTGCTGCGGATGGACAGAGGCCCTTCTGCTGCACCTCAGGCAGCTTCTGTCTGCTTCTCAGCTGCCAGCCCTTATCACTGGAACATGACGTCTCACTTTAGTTTTAATTTGTGTTTCCTCAACGGTTCACAATATTGAACATCTCTGTAGAATTTTGGCTATTTTTATTTCTTCTTTGGAAAACTGACACATCATTTGCCCATTTTTAAGTGGACTGCTTGGGGTTTTGTTAAGTTTTTCGAGTCCCTGCTATATTCTTTTTATCTGGAATAGCGGGAAGATATTTTCTCCTAGTCCATAGGTTGTCCCTTCACTGTTGATTTCTTCCTTTTTGTTGTTTTTGTTACCATTGTAGGCACCGTTTCTTTCTTTATAAAATTTATTTGTGTATTGTAGGTAGACGTTTGTAGTGCGTCATGTTTACTTTCCCTGTGGAGAGCTGGGGAGGCTGCTTGAGTGCATTTTGTTACAAGAAATAAGTAGACCCAGGAGCTTAAACACTGCGTGACTGGCTGGCTTTGCTCCAGAAAGCTTCAGCCTGGAGTAGCCGGTCTACCCATCCTGGGGCTCCTTGCGCGTGCTTCTGGGGTCCCTGCACAGCACAAGGAGGCAGCCGTGTTCTGTCCTCGGTCAGAGCCCCTTCCCTCCCTTAGCTTCTGTTTTCTTCCCCTCTTCCCCCACATTCTTCTTAATTCCTGATGCAATTAATGCATTTATTAGCAAGCGTTCACTGCATGGTACTCACGTCACTGATTCTGTCTTTGCCATCTTTTGCTGAGGTGATTCTAAGTACGTGCTCGAGCCGCCCTCCTCGCACAGCTGCGTGGGTGTCCGTGCTGTCCCAGGCACGCCCTGCACTGCGCAGCCTTCTGGCCGCCCCCTGCCCTGGCTTCCTGGGAGATGGAGCTCGCGGGTGGAAAGGTGCAGGGAGCTAGCGTGGCGCGTCGCAAACCCAGATGTTGGTGCCGTTGCCTGGCACACGTGGGCAAGGGCAGAAAAGGACCTCAGCCCCGCCCTCTGCACCTCCTGGGCACCTCCGCGCCGGCTGTTCACAGAGCACGTCTCGCTTCCTCGGCGACCTCCTCCTGCACCGGTGCTCCTGGCGTTGCTGATTGCTGGTGCTGGGCAAATTGGCGCCAGTCCCTGCCTAATTCAA
This sequence comes from Octomys mimax, assembly GCA_002564305.1. Taxonomy (NCBI): domain Eukaryota; kingdom Metazoa; phylum Chordata; class Mammalia; order Rodentia; family Octodontidae; genus Octomys; species Octomys mimax. The sequence continues at coordinate 12,856 of NDGM011251818.1, read as the reverse complement.
TAAGTTGCTTTTATGATTGAGCTGGGGCGGCCGTGATTTATCTCAAGATCCCAAATCATTCAGAGCCTCCTCTGCACTTAAATTACAAGCCCTGTCAGGGAGACATCTCACTTTCCAGAACAGTCACGGTGAGACTGAAAGTTACGGGACATTATTTTATAGAGAAAGGGTAGTTGAACCGTTAGCATTTCCTTCCCTGCTGGTGACGTCTCTCAAACATCATACGTTTTTTTATTTTCCAGTGATTTCAAAATCTTCAACAAGAACTGCTTCCTTTTTCCTTTCATATGGGGATTTAAATTCCACAGGCTTTAGGAAATACTTTTGAAAGTTTTTCCTTGATTTTTGGCTGAGGATTGCTGATGAGTTGGTGCTTAAATCACATGAGCTGATTCGGAAACACCAATCGAGCTTCCCTGGACTTTGTCTTCTCTTGCCAGCATTTCACCAGGCCTTACAGATAGGACCCGAAAAGTGAATAAATTAATAATGGTTTCACCCACAGTCTTAGGAGCAGAGATTTGACTTGCAAGGAGTTATAAAAAAATGTTTGTGTGCCCAGTAGAGATAGACAGATGAAAAGATAGATAAATCAAGTTGAAATAAAAGCAAAGGCCTAATAGTTACCAAGACAGGCTGTGAGTTTCACTCCCATGTGTCCTTTTTTAAATAATAAAATACTTATAAAATCAGCTTCAGGAAATGTTGAAAAACAGTAAAGGTAGGGGCACTGATAGTGGTGTCTTATGCTTTTGTAGCTCTTGCCTTGAGCAGAAAATATATAATTTTAGGCGAGCAGAGTTGCTCCAAGATAAACATCTGCTCTTCTACTTATACGGTGATTGGGGAAAAAAATAACAAAACTTGTTTTGTTCCTCAAAACCATTTTGACGTATCAGTTTTACTTCATTACTATCAGGGTCATTTCAACTGCAGAATACTAAAACTCAAGTCTATTATCGCTACTAATCAGAATACAGAGTCCTCCATGCTGATGATTTTGACAAATTTATGCGGCTGACAAAATGAAAATCATATTTGTTTGCAGCCTAATCATGGGTTATCTTTGCATTTGTAACTTGAGAGCTGAATTTTATTTCTTTTCCAAACTCTGCGACTGAGGAGCTGTATTTTCTGTTATCTGAGCTCGCGCTCAGCTGCGGAATGATCCGCGTTGCTTCATAACACATCCATCCCTCTGAACGCGGTTTGCAGCGAGAAGCGAGGTTAATTGGATTGATAACATGGCAAGATCCAAACGGCTGCATATTTTAGCATCACATTTACTGGAAGTTTGAGGGCATTCTTCATTTCCTACCTCATTTGTGATTAGATGCTATCAACCCCAAAGTTTTACTGATGTTTAACCTTGTGAATCTGACCTCTTCCCTTAAGCGTTCAGCCAGCCTCCATGGCACTGGCCGGGGACGAGTTCAGATGGAACGGCAGGGCCAAGCTCATTTTGTTTTATGAGGAGGGAGAGAGCGAGCATGTTCCGTAGGGCCACGCTCCTTGATTTGATTTCCCACCACAGTAGCAGCTCTGCTCCTAACGTGCCCAGGGAAAGGGAAGGTTTATTTCTGGGCTGGCAGAATAGCTCGTGTGTAATGGGGACATGTGCTTCAGGTGCCCACTGGGCACGGCTACCATCTGAATATGGGCAGCCTGCTACTGCCAGGCATCTGCTATTCCAGTCTCTGGTTTGGGTTTGTGTGTGAAGCACCCGCAGGATGGCTTGCGGCAGGGTCTGGCTCCGAGGCCTGCAGCCCCATCCAACCCCTTTGCCCAGCCACACTCACTGGCCCTGAGTGCAGCGAGGCAGAGAGAGGGGCAGGGCCAGCCCAACAGGGACTTCAGCCAGGCCGTCGTCAGCCCCCACTGGCGGAGGGGCTTCTAGCTGCTAAATTCTGAGGATGCAGCAACAGTGAGACTTGGTCCCCACCCCCCAGGCTCACAATGGTCTGCGGGTCACTGGGCCTCTGCAGAGTGTGACATTGATGTGCTGGTGTCCTGGTGTGAGAAGGAGCCGAGACAGATCAGGAAACATATTAAGGAGATCTAAATAAGCCTGGGTGGTGGAAGATTCAGTATCTCCTCTTGTCCGCGATCCAGGGGACTACACCCAGCCAAGGGCACACAGAGCCCCAGCCCCTATGACTGAGGTTTAGCAAAGGGAGATTACGCATTTAGTGACAGCATCTCATGTGATCTGCGAAGAGACTATCTAGGGCAATGCTGTCATCCAGAAGAGAGGCCGAGCTGCAGACTTGCCTAGAGTTTCTCACCCATGAAGTCTGAGGAGCATGATTCGGACTCCGAATTGTAAACCTGCTCTGAAGGGGCCTGCCCAGGAGGACACAGACAGCGTCCATCTGGCACTGGGTGCTGCTGCATGTGACCCAGCCATGGGACAGTCCCCGGAGCACCGCCTTGGACTCCTTCGCTCTGTGGGTCTGCCCACCTGGGGGCTTCCCGGACCATGTGGCCAGGCAGCCCTGGAGTGTGTGGCTGGCTTTCTGCTCTCCCACGTGGGCAGCTGTGCCCGGGTCGCTAGGCCATCTGCTCCCCTGGCCCTGCCAAGCCGAGTCTCCCCTGCTCCTTCTTCCTGCCCAAAGCCTTTTCTTTCCACAGCCTTGCTGAGGGCTATAGTTTCATCCCGGACTTTCCTCGCCTGGCTTCTAAAGACTACCTCCTCTACAATTCAGCGTCTCAAGCCCACTGAGGTGTCCAGATCTGCTACAGATGGCAGCTCCTCTGCCTGCGGCCCAGTGACCTTGGAAATGCGTAGCATAGTAGAAAGAGTCGGCAAACTTTCTTTTCTGAAAAGCACAGAGTGACAGCTGATAGGAAAGCCCCCACACTGCACAATGCTAGGCCAGGGTGGCACGCTTTCCCCTGGTGTTGTGGAAGAGCTGTGCAATGCACACACTTAAAACTGTGCACCAGAATTCTACCTAGGACACAGGTGATCAGTAACTGTTCCTCCTCTCTTTTCTTCTTGCCAATAGTTCCTCTGGGAACAAATGCAAGAGCCCTGAAAGTGTCCAGGTGGGGTCAGGAGAGCAGCTGGCACCTGCAGTGCATTGTTAAAAGGAAGCTTGGGAAGAAACTCTGTTCACTCATCCAAGAAAACACATTAGGAACGTGCTCATGTGGAGGAGCAGGTGGCGAGGAGCTCCGTGGTCTTTTCTAGAAGTCGACAGGGACACGAGCAGGGCCTGAAGGCAGCACAAAGGCCCCCAACAGTGCCTTGAGCCCAAGGAAGCCTGTCACATTGGTGCAGCCCCGGTGCCATCGGGGCACTGGATGATATCATCGTGGCTTTCTGGAAATAGATTCCCCCAGTGGCTCAAATCCCGACACAGCCAGAGGTGGAATTCACCGGAGAGTGATCATAGCTAATTCTGGCCTCCCAGTGGCATCTAAGTGCATGGCTGATGCTCAGGGAATATTAATAAATAATAACCACCACGCTTGATGGAGGGAATCAGCGCCTGGAGGGCTGAGACCAGAAAGGCCCGATCTTTCCTCGGTCACTCATGAAGATTAGAAAGCTAACTAGCTCTGTAAGAAAATGAAGTCATCTTTCATACCCAAGACTAGCAATGCCTACGCTGATTTCATTCTCCTGGGCTCTCTGCGTGTCTTTTCTTCTCTTTGTGTTTTGGAGAAGAATACTAACTCAGACAGTCATGAAGGGAAGTTGTCAGAGCCCACACCCGAACGACACACAGCCGTCCTTTCTGTAGAGAAGCCTTACTGCTCGGCTAACTGTTCTGGAGATGTGCAAAAGGATCAAGGTTGTAAAGAACACAACAAGGGACTGGGGCGAAACGTTTTGAAAAAGAATCTTTCAGACAAAACAGTTTTGTCATCCCAGTTGTACGTATCAAAGACACTGAGTGGTTTCTTCCAATTTCCAGAAGTATTCAACTGTGTTCTACTGTAGCGTTTTGATGTGACTTTAGTGTAGATTATAAACTGAAATCCCAGTTTCACTGAGCAGTGGTTGCTTTTGCTTTTGCTCTCTCTCTCTCTCTCTGTCTCTGTCTCTCTCTCTCTCTCTCTCTCTCTCTCTCTCTCTCTC
>NDGM011251807.1:895-15851 GCA_002564305.1 Octomys mimax | reverse complement strand
TAACTAATAAGCACTCAGACAAAGGTCTTCTATCTAGAATTTACAAAGAACTAAAAAATATTACGACTCCAATATTTAAAGACCCAACCCAGAAATGGACACCTGAGATGAACACACACTTCTCAGAGGAAGAATTATAAGAAGCCAATAAATACTTGAAAAATGCTCCACATCACTAGCCATTCATGAAATGTAAATTAACACTGAGATACCATCTCACTGCAGAAACAGTGCTATCATAAAGAAATCAACCAACAACAAACATTGGAGAGGCTCAGGGGAAAAGGAATGATTCTCCATTGCCAGCAGGAATGTGGACTGGTGCAACCATTATGAAAACCAGTGTCTCTACACTGGTTTTGGTCTCTACACTGGTTTCTACTCCTCAGAAAACTAGGACTGGAAATTCAATTCAATCCAGCTATCCCCCTACTGGGAATTTTCTCAAAAGAACTGAAAATATCATATCATAATGATATATATGCACCTATGTTTATAGCAGCACATAGCCAAATCTTAGAAACAACCAAAATGTCCATCACCTGAGGAATGGTTGAAAAGATGTGATGCTTTTATACAATGGAGTATTACTCTGCTTTAAGGAATAATAAATTTAAAGCCTTCATATATAAGTAGATGCAACTTGAAGATATTCTCATAAGTGAGATAAGACAGACCAACATGTGCAAATATCATAGTGTCTCCCTAGCATAAGAAATAAAAAAAAAAGTAAAAGGTGTAACACAGTTAAATGGAAAGCGAGAACTTAAGGATTAAACAATGAAGAGAGATCCAAAAAAAAAAAATGCTAGGAAATAAGGCAGCAGCAAAACCACACATTTATATAAACAAGGTGGTTAAGGCAATGGTCCTAAGAATCTCCACCAGGTTCTTGGAAAATAGCAGCTAATGATTAGAATTCTCACCATGACTAACTCTATATGCTGATATCTCTGAACTAAGCAACTACACTGAGGATAGCAATGTGTAATACTAAAACCATGCTTGAAATAACCATCATTTTGGACTTCTAAATGCATACTGCTTCTAATGTCATATTGATTATTGTTATACTCTCTTTACAGTAAATTTTCATTTTAAAAAGTATAATAAAACAAGAGACAAAAAGCCATGTGACTTCCTGCTACAATGATATATATGGTTTGATAAATTTCTGTGTAAAAATGTGCAATTGTTTTATCACATTCTGTAGGGATATAAAGTTTAGAATATCCATGATTGTTGGAAAATAGCAGTTCCATGTTATGTGTAAGGTATTTGATATTCAGACAGATAGTGATGACAAGCCCAACTGCCTCTGTTACAGGGAAATAATATCATTAAGCTTCTCTTCTGGATGTTTTACAACTGCAGTTTACAGACCAGAAATTAGAGTTATATAGGGGCAACAAGGATGGCCAATGTTTTAGGCCTAGCCCTTCAAGGTCATTCAGAATTCAGAACATAAGAGTACCTGTGCTGTAACGTCCTGTAACTCAGAATGCATTCACACCACCATAGAGATTCAAGTACACATTTTCCTGCTTAAACAATTATAATTTATTGGAATACACTAATACAAACATCAACAAATATAGAGTGTAGGTGCTATACTAGAGTGTTGTACTAAACATTATTAGTGGAGACATTTGTCTCTCTATATCCACAGTTATATTTCTACAGAGTGAGTTACTCAGGTTAAACACAGTTCAAAACTACAAGAAACTTTCTTGGATAAGATATTTGAAGAAAAAGAGAAAGACCACATTCCCATAAATTCTATTACAGAATATTTTATAACTGTTTTATTTTATCATTTATAATTCACATCTTATTGTGACTAATTTAAAAACTAAACTTACAGATATGTATGTAGGAAGAAAAAATAGTATAACTGTATATAGGATCCAGCGATACTCATTGTTTTAGAGAACCACTGTCTACCTTTTGGAGTACACCTCCTGCAAATAAAGAGGGAATACCATAACAATTTCTGTTATTATTCCTTCGATACACTGATGGACAAGTAAACTAAAGCCATTAACTAGGACCTGTCCACCAGGTACTTAAGGAAGTGAAGATTTTGGCAGGTCCCTGTGTGCTCAAAGAATATGTCATCACAGAATTTACCAGAATAGATCTATTCACTTTTAATGCTCACTACCTATTAAAGCATTGCATAGGCATGATGAAAACTAGACAAGAAAAAGGTAAAGAAAACACAATTCTAAACTCCTGGAGGTATAGCAAATATGCATCACTGTGTCCATGCAGGAGTTGCAGAAAGATTTTTAAATGTGATTGTGCTCTAAGACCCTCAGAAAGCTCTTTGAATGAGAATTAAGTCCTACTAGAAACACAGGCTGAGGTACACAGAGAACTGATTGGTTTTCCTCAGTTCTGTACCACTAGTATCAACAAATGAGTGCATCTTCTCAGAATCTTCTCAGCCTGAAGTCTGCACAGATCAGCACAGGCTCTACCAAGATTCGGGAGGAAAGAGAGCCATCCGAATGTGGAAGATGATTAAGGCAGAGAAATATGACCCTAAAAAATTGGACACAGATATATCAAGCAAATGTTATAAAAGTCAACTTAGGAAAGTGAATATGTGGTAAAAGCAAAAATAATGCCAAAATATTTAATGTGATTAAGATAGGTGTTATAGATGGATAAAAATACTTTGTTAGAAATTTGAAGATTTAAGGAAAAAACATTGAAATATATAATGGAAATGTTTTCAAAAATGCAAAGGAAATTTGTATTTCCAAAATGTAGGGGTCGGGGAGATGGTTCAGTAGAATAAGCGCTTGCCTGGCAAGTGCAAAGGCCTGAGTTCAATCCCCAGTTCCACAAAAAAAAAAAAAAAAGGTAGAGGTGGGGATATCTCTCTCACAAAATGTCAAATCAAATAGAAAAGAAAAACAAAACAATCAAAAGAACTTGGATGTCACAAACATCCAACTTGCTGTGATATATATAGAATGGTGTGCCTAACAAATTGAGAATACACACAATTTTCAAACATCATGGAACATTTGCAATAATTAACCAGATGCTAGGGTAACCAAAGTTCTAAATAAAGTCCTCAAGGCAGAAATTACACAGTCCAAGCTCTGATTGCAATGTCATGAAACTAGACAGTAAACAGTGAAAGTCTAGCCTAAAAAAATGCTTTCCACTCAGAAATGTTAAATCACTCTTCTAAATAGCATAGAATAAAGACAACTGCAGAGTTAAAATTAAAAACTATTGAAAAGTGAATGAATAAAACTGTCATATATTGAAATTGAATTTGAATAAAGCATTAATCAAGGAAACTTTGACTAAAATTCATATGCTAGGAACTGAGAAAGATGGATACCTAAGGACCATAGGAGTCAACTTGATAGAGTAGAAAATGAACAGTAGCTGAAACCCAAGGTGTAGTACCCTCGGGAATGAGTTCATAGCTAGACTACCTAGAGTGAGAATCTGAGCCCACCAAGTCTGTACTGTCCCAAGTAGAATCACCACACCTAGAGCCTCTGTCCCATCAACACAGCAGCACTGTTGTAACCTTGTTAAGCGGAGTGTAATAGTGTCAGTGAAAGTTTTAGGAGATTGCTTGGCACATGGTAAGTGATGAATAAAGCTTGTTTTCAGAGGAACAAATAAACATAATATAATTAGTTAAGAATCCATTTTGAGAGCCAACATGATAGCTCAGTGAACTAAGTGCCTGCTTACACAAGTGCAGAGACAGGGTTGAAAACAAGAGGATCACTACAAGTCTAAGCTGCATAGTGAGACCCTGTACCAAATACATTTTTTTAAAAATCCCTTTTCTGTAAATAAGTGCCTTTGCCAGTTTAGAGCCTCTATGCCCAGGTAAAGAACAAGCTGATGTTGAAATGTTCCAGGTGGCAGCAGTTGAAAACCTAACAGATGCTTAAGGAGAAATTAATGCTAATCCTACACAGGCTTCTACAAAACGGGCAACAAAGATATGGGGTCCTCTTGGCCAGTGCCATAAAGCAAGAAAAATAAACAGCACACACATTAGAAACGCCAAAATGTGACTGCCATTTTGTGTAGGTGCTTACATATGTAGAGACCCAGAATAATCCACAAATCATCATTAAAAATAAATAGATGAGGTTAGTAAGGATATAGTACATAACACTAACATATAAAACTAAGTATGATTACATATCCAAACTAAACAGGGGACTGGGAAGATAGCTCCATGGCTGAAGTGCCTGCCTGGTAAGCACAAGGTCCTGAGTTCAATCCCTAGTGTCAAAACAAATAAATAAATATAAAAAATAAACAGAGGTTTCACAATAGTTATTAAAAAGAATGAGAATAAACCTAATAAAATATGCAAATCACAAGTCACCAAAAATGAAATTATACAAATAACAGAAGAAATAAAGCAATATGTCATGCTAATAGATAGAAAGAGAGAATACTATAGCAAAGTCTCCAAAAACATATATACATATTCAACTATATATATGTATATATATATATATGTATAACAAAATATTCAAAATGCTAAAAGGTTCCTTTTCAAAATTGGCATCTGGTTTTAAAATCTAAATGGAATGCAAAATGATCAGGAATAGCTAAGAGTATCTTAAAAGATAACAAGGTAGAGAGAGTTGCTCTACCAAATATCGGTATGTATTTTAACACTACAGTAACCAAGAACTATGGTTTTGGGTTCAAAAATTGGCAGATCAATAGGGGAGAGGTGAGAGTCCTCATATCAATTCTCATGTAGACTTGTGCTTAATAACAAAAATGATGCTTTAAAGCATACTATATGAACTCTGCAATAAACACAATCAAGAAATTCTGTAAGTATATAACAGAAACCATGAAGCAATTACTAATCATGTCTGATCATCACATCTAACAATACAAAAGTTGTTCATCTGCCTTTAGATATGTAGAGCCCTAAACCTAACGCATGTGTGCTACAGTGGGCTATTTGTATAATTTAAAGCTCTAAAAACTTCATCATCAATCTAGACATTCTGTGGCCCTCTATTGACTGTCTTCCTTTTTAGGAACACACAGGCAGCAGTGGCTCTCCTTTGTTTGCTCTGTGCTAAGCCTGAGGGGCAGAGGAAGGTATGGTATCTATTAACCCCAGCTACTACTTTCATTCTAGGTGTGGACAGCAAGGATATGTTAGAGTTATCTGCTGAGACTGATGAGTCAAATGTCAGAATCTTGGAAACCTCAAGAGGTTAGACTAGTGTATCCAATATCAATCTCTCTCTCTCTCTCTCTCCATGAGGAAACTGAAAAATGGAAATTTTCATCTGCTTATTCTGCTGAAGGAAAAAGGCACTCAAGCCACAGCCTCCAATGTCCTCTGGCAAGTAAGCTCTGTAAACTCCAGAGCTCCAAGACTGGCTTTAAAATCAACCTCTTCTATCCCACATATAAGCTAGCAGCTAGGAGTTCTCTTCCTGATTATATAATAATGCATGAGTGCTAGTGTCTCCTTTAAAAAGGTGAGTCTTGAATGAGCCTTCAGGCTTCAACTAGTCTGGATTTGTATTCTCCCAGAGTCCTAGAGACTTTCAGTTAGTTCATTATTTCTCATAAATGAAATTTGCCTATGAATCATTACAGATTCAGTATGTCTGTGGGAGTAAGAAGGGCCCAGGATTTCCTACTCAGTCTTGTTATTGTCTTCACCTACTGTTTCTTGTATCTTCTCACACTATTACCCCTTCTTCTTGGATTAATATAATGTTATTCTAACTGATCTATCACATTTAGTCTTGCTCTTCTTCGAAGGCTTTCAGACACTCAAGAAAGAGTTATCTCTAAAAGTATAGAAATAAATCTAATTATATTATTCCCTGCTTAAAATCATTCAGTTTCTTCCCTTCAAAGCTAATGTTTAGTGGGAACTTATTGCATCCAAGGTACTATACTAAAATCTTTGTGTATAGAATCCTAATTAATCTTGGAAATTACAGGAAGTAGATGATATTCTCATAATGTTTAAATGGAAGGACCTGAGGCTTAGAGCAGTTAAATCGACCAAAGTTTACAGTTATTAATGTTAAGCTGCCAGAATATTCCCTTTGCCTACAAAATTTCAGCATCCTAATCCCACTCTGATCTCTCTGCATTCTTTGGGTCTGATTAAAGTTTCTTTTGTGTGTGTGTGTGTGTGTGTAACCAGGGATTGAACTCAGGCCCTTGCACTTGCCAGGCAAGCGCTTATTCCACTGAGCCATCTCCTGGGCCCCTGATTAAAATTTCTTTATAATGCCTTCCCTGAATTTCTGGAATACGTGTTCTCCCCCTATATTTGTATGTTCTTTTTCATTTAGCCTTATGACCTAGTAGATTCTAAATCACTACAAGCTGTCAATCTGCTACACACAGTCATGACAAGCCTATGGCACATGTGTTCCAGCTATTTATTATCATTGAAAGGTTCTAAAAGGTTCACCTTTACTAGGCTATAACTTCATTAAATTAATGTATAATTTAGAATAGTTTGGTACTGTGAAAGTTTGGGAATAAGTTGGTTTTCATTCTTTAAAATCTCCCATAATGTTTTTGCTTATACAGTGAAGATTATACATTTTGCTTCTTCTTGAGGATGCTGTCTATATAACCTTGTTCTAAGAGAATCATCATGGTAACACTGTTAAGCATGTGCAAATACAAACCAAACCTCTTTTAAGTGTTCGGCTCAGAGAAGAGCAATCCTGTGCTAGCCTAGCAACAGTGGCATGTTATATACTCAAGCTGAAATATGGAGCCTCATATTTTTTTTCTCACCCAAATCAACTCCAGCAGTTCTACAAGAAAGTTAGACAGCCAAAGAGCCCTTGACTCAAACCTATTATGAACAGCATCATTCCATTCTAATAGCTGTGTTGTTGTGGCCTATACTAGAGCTATTTGAGAACCATTCTAGACAAGATAATAAAGATGAGTTAATATAACTGCTGTCAAAGCCACAATTAGACTAATGTATTTTTCATGATCTCAATACACACATCAAAGACAGTCTTAAGATAATCTATTAACTTTGGAGAGAGAAAATTAACAAGAAAGAGGAAAAGATAATTGTAAGTGCCATATATACATTGTTACTTATCCAGCAAAATACAAGTTAGGAGAAAAATTGAAGGACATGGGCGTGTGAGACCACAGGTGCGCTGCATTAATATCTTCCAGCATTTCAGCACGCACACACATTCATCTCTGTTCAAATATTGTTTTAATATCACAGCCTTCAAGAATATTTTGGCAGTTTTCTATGCAATCATTTAGTGTCTCCTTTGGATTAAATCAAATGGAAAATATATATAACAAATTGTTTGCATGACTGTAACTTATTGGGAAGAGAAGAAAATAATATTAGAACCACATAAAAATGTAATCTAGTTCTTCAAATCACAAGATATTATTGAAGCATGAAACTTTTCAAAGTTTATTGCACTATAAAATACATTAATTACAGCTATTTAATTGCTACTGAAAGCCTGGATTTACCTAATTTAACTAAGAACATTTTTGGAGATACCATGAATAGAAGTCCTCACAGGAGGTCAGGAGTGGTTGGATCACTGCCCACAATTAGGCTGTGTTTATGTCTCATTTTGGCTTCTCCCAGAATGCTGATTTCATTCTTTTCCTAGTTTAAGAATTTTTTTTTTGCTTTATAGTAAAACATAAATTCTATTAACTCTACAGTCTTCTGTCTTGTAACCTCAATTGTCAGAAAGACATTCCCATACCACTGTTTTTGACCTCAACTTGAGTTTATTGATAGATTAATGACAATCAAGTTGGAAAACAAATTCCTATGAGGAACACAATGGTCAAGTATGGAAAATGTTAGTCACAGAATCTGGATCTGGATAGTTTAAATAATGGATATTCATGACATCATTCTATTTATGAAACTAACAGAGTCTCCTAACAACAAAATCATTTTAAAATACTAGCTGTACTTTATTGCTAGAAATAAAATATGTGTTACATATATCAATACCATAGTGCAGTGGAAGGTAAAAATACAGTTGTTATAGTTCACTATATTTGTATAACTAGTCTTCTACCTTTTACTAAAGTATTTGCTAACTCACTAAATAGAAAAACAAAACTAGATTAGAAATTTAGACATTTTAGTTTATATGTGAAGAAACTTAGGTGCAGAAAAGTGATATAATTTCCTAAGAATGAAGAGCTAGTTAAAGTGGGAACAGACTCAAACTTCATCTTCGGCATTTCAAGTCAAAATCTTGTAAACAAAACACAATGTAGTAGCAAGGATTCCGAGCTTCAAAGAGATAACCTAACAAAAGTTGTTTGTTTTGCTTTCTTCTTTCTTTTTTAAAGACAATAAAAAACAATTTTAGAAAACAGCAGAAACAATACAGAATTTCAGTGAAACAAATTTACAGGAATCCAACAATGATTATTACATTGCATATTGTAGTCTTCAAATTAGTTTCTCACATTACCAGACATAAGCACGTAAAATTGGTCAAAAAATTACAAAATATTAAAAAGGAGAGAGAAAAAAATTAAGAATCAACTACTCCATTCAATAGACCAGCAGAAATCTTTAGCAAATACTAATAACTTTTATAACAAGGAGATTTGGTACCCATTTTCATCTACATTATTAGAAATGTAGGGTCTTTGTTTTAGCTTGATTTAGCTTTCCAAGCACAAATTCCTTTTCCTTCTCTATTATGTTGTGATGTGTTACTCCAAGCATTTTTTGCATAAATGCATCAAGAGCCAATTTGGCTGATGTGGGAATTTGTTAGGTGAGCAGGAGCAGAAACACCTGCTGTTGTCTACTCTAATGGGTCCTAAATTAAGATTGTCAGAAACTTGGTACAACAAAAGTAAGAAATGTTCAAAACGAGTCCAGTTGGGATGAACAGCAACTGTTAACAGGTGTTTCATGGTGCAGTTGGGATTCTATAACAAAATACCATAAACTATGTCATCACTTACAAACAATATAAGTAAATTTATTTCTCAGTTCTGGAGGTTAGAAAATCCAAGATTAAGGCTTCAGCAGAATTACTGTCTAGTGAAAGCCTATTTCCTGGTGTGTGGACTGCCACCTTGCAGGGGTCATCTCACACGGTGGAAGAGGAAAGCTCTCTACAGGAGAGTTCATTCTACTCACAAGGACTCTGCTTTCATGACACAATCCCCTCCCTATGGCCCTTCTTTTTTATATCATCATTTTTTACTTAAGATGTCCAAATGTGCATGGGAGGAAGGGCATACTCATTCAGATCACAGCGAGTTGAAAGCAGTATCTTCTATCTAGGAGAAGCTGGATATCTTAATTAATACTTACGCAAATGTGCTGTGAAAATAGTGTTCCTTTAGCAGTTCTCAAGCAAAATAAATGGCTACTTTGCCAAAATAATAATTTTGAAAACATCAAAATTACTGAATCAGTAAATGCATAAGCAGATGATGATTGTGTGGTCAATTTTTTTCTAGTTAATGGCATAAATGCAAAATTACAGGGTTATATGGCAAGTATATGTTTGTGTAATATAACATATGTTATTGTATATGTTATTGTACCAGAATCTTCCAGAAGATTTTCCAAAGTGGTTATAATGATATAGGTTGTAACATGTTCCAAATAATGTAAGGGAAATGTAGTTGTTATCCTTCTAGATGTCAGATACACTGAATTCATGTTCTTGAAAACAAAATAATTAATTCTAGGAAAAATGGAGGTTAAAAGTCTGAGGAATTTATTGAGAAAAAGAAAGTTTCTGCCCAAGAGAGACAGAAGGGACCCAAGTGGGTAGTCTGGAGAACCTGTTTCTCAAGGAAGTTTTATAGAGAAAAAACTATGAAGGAGGCCGGTGTAAGGCAGGATAAAACTATAGGTAACTAATAAGATTGCAAGCATAATCACTTAGGTAATATTGATCCAATGGGAATTCACAAGGCAGGTGTGTGATAAGACAAATTTATGGTAATCAGTAAGTATAGGAGTGCAACTGTTTAGATAATACTGTTTAAATGGGGATCAAATGGGGAAGCAAGCCTACATGGAAGGAGCAAAGACTCTTGTGGAAGGGTGGGGTAAGGAGGTTTGGGTCCACTACCCAAAGTGATTGATGCCTATTTACAACATCAATCACTGTTGTTCATCCCTAAAGGAAGTTTGTCTGTGTAGTCATTCCTCTTTGTCCTGAGGCCCGACCTGCAACGTATATGCTTCCACCCACAGTTGTTTCCTGTACTGACCTTTCAAGAGCCTGTCTGACTGCCTTTAATATTTCTAAGTAACTTAAATGTCTTAGCTATCTACAGTAATATATTACATTTAAGCATATTCCAATTGTTCTATATCTAGGCCAAAGCCTACTGGTGCATACATTTTAAATTTTAGCTATTACAGTAAAATGTACTAGCATTTTACACATTTCACTTGTGACTAATGACACTGAACATCTTTCCTGCATGTTTTGTGTAACATCTGTTCAAATCTTTGTCAGGTTTTAAATTAGTTTAGTGATTTTCTTATAATTGAGTTGTAAAACTACTTTTCATGATCTTTATTTGAGTTGTTTGTCAGCTTATAAATATTGTAATATATTATTGCTGTAATAAATTACTACAAACACAGTGACAGAATCAGTTTATTCTAGAAGTCATGCATAAGTCCAAATCTGAGTCTTGAAGTGCTAAGTAAAAGATGTTTCAAGACTTTCTGTTAGATTCTTACAATTAGTCCCCTCTCAACCTGAAGAGAAAAAAATTCAACAGACCAGTCTATTCAAACAGGAAAGCCCACTCACTCAGCCTGAGAGACTACAATAAATCTGTTATCTGGATAGCTCCCAGGCCTGGGACTCAGGATCACAGGAAGTCCTGTATATCTGAAGAATGTCACTCTGTAAATCCTCAGAATACCACTGACATCCTATACTTCCCTTCCTGCAAAGAGACACCAGGTCCACCCATTACCCCTAAGACACTTTTCCCTCATCCTCAGTAGGATGCCTCTCCCATACCTAAGCTAGCCTATAAATTGTGTTCTCTTCCTTTGTTCATGGTCAATGGGCTTATCACCCTGGACGAGGCTGCACCCAGTCTGAAATAAAGATATTATTGTTTGTTTCAATCCTGCCTGTTCTAGCAGTCTCAGCTTCTTCTTGAGGTCTAGCCTGACACTTTCCAAAAAGGAGAAATTTCTAATTCTGTTCATCATTTGTCCACTTCAATTATATCTTTAAATCCATGTTCCAAACTTAAAGCTAGAAATTTTCCTCTAAATAAAGTTTTATGAGTCTTAAGGTTGGTATTTGCTGTTCTATAAATTTTATTTCTTTATTATCATTCAGTTCAAAATATTTTGTTATTTCCACTTTAATATCTTCTTGGACCAGTTAATTATTTAGAAGCATGGTGTTTAGTTCTCAACATTGAGGGAATTTCAAAATCAGGATATTTCTATCTTAACCTAATCTTATTGGAGTCATAGACAATAACCCAGACTATTGTTTAACAGTGTAGCTTATATATTTTGAAAATATGAATTGAATTTGAAAGAGGATGTATTATTAGTCTTTCAGATGGTGCAGCCTATACATGACAATTTCATCAACTTGGTTGGTAATATTGTTAATTTATATTCCACTATCTAATTTCTGAGAGAGAGGTGTTTCTCTCTACAGGTATGTATGTGTTTTGTTTAAGTATTTTAAGCTCTACTATTACGTGACTACATATTTAAAATACATACCCATTCTTGCTGAAGTGATTTCTTTGCTTCTGTCAAATGTTCCTGTTTGTGTCTGGCAATACTTCTTGTTCTGAATTCAACTTTTTCTCCTACTAATACAGCCATTCAATTTTCCTGTGATTGTGCTAACATGATATATCTTAACCAATAAGTTAGATTGGTGGATGGCAATTAAACCCTGGTCCCTGCACTTGCCAAAGCAGGCACTTAGTCCGCTGAGCTATCCTGCCAGCCCCATACTTTTTTATGAACAACATTAACTTGCTCATTCTTTTCTTCACAAATTGAAATGAATGTAGTTGCACCAGACTGGGCAGTACTGACACAGTAGGTACAACTCCATTTCTTTGGTCAATAATATAATCAGAAAATGTTGTTAATAATAATCTAAGGTCAATATTTCCTCACAATGAATCGTCTCTTGTTAGGAGCTATCTCTCTAATGGCAGCACCTCTTTATTCTGACCTCTGATTGTTTAGCAATGAATTAGTCAGCCTCTAAATTTGTGCAGTCGTAGAGTAATCCCATTTCTCCCAATGAGTGATGTAAGTACAGAGTTCTTCTCCACACAGAGACATGAGGACCAGCCTGACATTTTTACCTGGCTCCTTGGCACCCAGAAAACATCAGACACCTTCGCCTATCAAGTGCTGACTGCCATCAACTTAGCAATCTGGGGAACTGGAAGTCACCAGCACAAGCCTTCCAGGAGTGTGGTACAAAAGACATGTACCTCCACTGTGTCCTTTGTAGATGATGCAATTTCATAATTTTCCATTGCTCTTTCCTGAAAAATATGATTAAATAAATAGTACTGCTCCTGAGAAAATCAAATTAGAGCCAAAACAAAAATCACCAATAATAACATATTGGCTATTATGGAGTACCAGATACCAGAATACCAGGACTACTTAAAGATATGGGAACTTGTCATTCTTACCTTTCTGAAAGCCTGTGATTATCCTGACTCTTGGCCTGGAAAGCAACCAATCTCTATTTTTGAAATCTTACCAACACTTCAATATACATTCATTCTCATCCCTTGGTCATCTCTGCATTCCTCCCCACAGCCTTTGTGTGTCTCCTGCCTTTTGAATCTCTATTTCCCCAAACACTAACTAGCAGCCCACAGCTCCCAATTCGAACTTGGCTGGAGCTGGGGGAAAAGTAACAGCTCCAAAGTCTTTCAGAGTGGGGCTGTGTTTTATGGCACCAGTTCAAGGAGATAGCAGAACATTCAACAGGAGTATGGGTTCTTCAGGGACACTCAGCTCCACAATCAATAGCAAATCACACTCTCTCCCTCCACATAATTGTCTCCCTGTCCTCATTTCCTCTTCTTCTTTTGCTCTTGGAGAAAGTGTCGTATGCTAATCTTTGGTAAAGCCAGCTGGTGCCACCCCATCATGCTCTGGGGAAGGTGATGCTGTCATTGTGCCTTTCCTGTCAGGCACAATTTTCCCATGTGCTCCTGGGAGCAAGGCCACCTCTATCCTGGTTACTCTCAACAGGGATGGATAAGGTTTACTTCTTCACAGATCATGTGGGAATCCTCAAAAGGCAAGCACCTCATTTTCTGATTTATTTTGAATATCATCATGCTTGGATGTTAAATGTTTCCCAAAGGGCTTGGTCCCTGGTGGTACCACTGATAGGTGGTGGAGGAGCCTTCTGGGGGTCCTCAGGTCACTGGAGACATGGTCACTAAGTGGATGCAGGAATCCAGCCCCTTGCTCTTTCTCTTTCTCTTGTTTTGTGGCCATGATATAAAGCAGTTTGCTCTACCTCCCATTCCCCAACATTGTACCCAACTGGATTCCACTGAAGCCCTAAGTAATGGGTCTCTGCCTGATCCTAGACCAGAACTGTGAAGCAAAGTAAACCTTTTGTAAGTGAATTATTTTGGACATTTCTTTATAGTGACACAACCAAAGTTCTCAGCACCTGCCTGAAGACACAAGCAGGACCATATCATGAATGAACTTACAAGTACTGCTAAGAACGTGTATCTCTACCACAGAAGCAACATTTGGGTATTGAATAGCTTCATGCAGACAGGCGTTAAACTTGCATGCTTAAACAGTTACCTCTAGCAGATTATGGAGAATCGAAGAGAAGATGACATGAGAAGAGACAGAGGAAAGTTCTGAGGCTATTTTAAAGAAGAAATGACAAAGCTAGGCACAGCGACATTTTCCTATAACCTCAGCTACTCAGAAGGATGGAGCAGGGGATTAAAATTTGAGGCCAGCCTGGGCGATATGACAAGACTTTGTCTCAAGATAAAAATAAAAGGGATCTGTGGGGCACACTCGCCTAGTATGCAGAAAACTCTGAGTTCAGTTCCTAGTACTGCAAACAAATAAAAAATATAATTTTTTAAAACAAACAAATAATGAAAGGTTAGTCTAAGGTGGCAAAGTGGACCTGCCAAAAATGAATATTTTAGTATTTAAGTTAATGGTACTCTTCAGAATATAGGTGTGACAATAATGAGCATCAAAGAAAATAGGCGCTGTAGGATGAGACGTGGGACCTTTTCTCATGTTCATGTGAAATCTCTTTTCACACAAAGACCAACCTTCTACTATCATATCCATTTTATAGGTTAGGGAACTGAGGACAGGGAAACAACACAGCCAATGCTGCACGTACAGTAGTTTCAGGACTCAGCCTGAACCAGCACCTGGCTTCAGAGCCTAGAGTCTACCTTGACCCACTGTGCTCAGATGCCCTATAGGTCCTGATCATATAAAAAGGAAAACTCTGAGAGCCTTCCCCAAGAGCAAACTAGGGGATCCAAAGTATTTGTCCTCCCTGTAGAAAGGAGAGGCCACGCAGCCAAATGTGACCACACTTGCTGCAGGCAGTCAAGGATTAACACACATGATTATTCATGAGCAGTGAGAGGGAAACAGGATGACGATGTGCTTCCAGGGCTCATTTTGAGGAAGAAAGGGGATCCAGAAGGAAAAGCTGATCCGATCAGATGCTTCATGCACATCCAGCCCATGTCCATAAGTCAGCATTAAGGAAGGAGATCCCTCAGACCTGCCCTTGTTTTTTGTTTTGTTTTGTTTTGTTTTTTCAGTTGGCCCTTCCTTGGAAGAAAATAATGGCCCTCGTTAAGAAAGACTTTCATAAAAAAAGAAAGAAAGAAAGAAAGAAAGAAAGAAAGAAAGAAA
>NDGM011251804.1:1804-17901 GCA_002564305.1 Octomys mimax | reverse complement strand
CTCAGTTTCTCTAAAAGAACAAAATGATGCAGATTGATATGAAGATGAAATACCTGTAATCCCAGCACTGTGGCAGGCAGAGGCAGGAAGATTACAAGTTTGAGCCCAGCCTGAGAAACTTAGTGATACAGCAAGATCCTGTCTCAAAATAATAATAAAAAAAGTTGAGAATGTAGTTCATTATGAATGTCACGAGTTCAAGCTCCAGCACCCTACCCCACTACACACACACAGAGGAAGAGTGAAAGGAAAAAGGAGAGCGACAGGAAGAAGAGAAAAGAACAAGAGAGTAAGAGTGCAAGTGAGAGCGAGAGAGCGAGAGAGCAAGAGAGAATGAGAATGAGCAAGAGCGAGCGAGACCGAGTGAGTGAGCGAGAACGAGAGAGAGAGAGAGAGAGAGAGAGAGAGAGAGAGAGAGCCAGAGAGAGAATGCAAAAACGGGATGCATTACACCTACTGAATTATGCTTATGCTTATTTCATTACCTCCTTTGATGATACTAAGGCGACACGTGACCCTAGCAAGACATGCAACAGCAATGCAGCATTTTTCTGAACTGCAGGATATTTAGCCAGTCCTGTGGCTGGGCTTCAAGTTAACTATGTTTTAAAACTCTTATCTGGCCCATCTGTTTACCATGAAAATCCTTCTGGCTGGAAACAAATGCACAGGGAGCCAGGTGTGGTGGCACATGCCTGAAATCCCAGTATGGAGAAGGCTGAGGCAGGATGATTAGTGCAAGTCTGAGGCCAGCTTGGGCTACCTGGGCTACAATAGTGAGTTCGAGACCAGCTTGAGTGGAATAGGGAGATGCTATCTAAAACACACACACACACACACACACACACACACACAATGAAATGAAAACAAAGAGAACACCAACCTCTGTAGTTAGGATGGTGCTTGCACCAATGCAGAGCTCAAGGTGGAGAAATGCTCTTTTGGGAAAATACATCCAGAGCTTGTTCATGATTCCCAGTGAAGGCTCACCTCTTCTTCCCCCCTGGACAATCTGCCTTTGTCTCAAGGCCTGTCCTGGCTTCCACACTTGCTGGGCCAGACGCCATTGCTGGAGTCTGTTGACAAGTGGCAGCTGGGGAAGCTCAGCTTGTTCTCCACCCCTCTCCCTGTAGAGCATCTCCCACCAGCCACATTTCTCCCCAAAGCAGAGCAAGGGAGGATAAAAACGTGACTTCCATTTGTGCCCGGGCACTATCTAATTCCTGCCAACAAATGCATTCCTTCCATACCTGTCCATCAGCTTGAGAGCAACGAGGCCTGGGAACAGCAGCTCACATTTCCTGAGCAAAATTTCTTATCTTTCCTCAGGTAGAGATGAAACCAGCTGCTAAGAGATGAAATGCACTCCTAGCCTGGTTGTAGGAGAAACACTTCAACTGAGATTCCACAGGTCACGCTCTGCAGGGATTTCACTCTGGAAAGCTTGCTTTTTAGCTCATGTCATGATGACACTTTTGCACTGACATCTACAGAGAGAAGAGGGCCTGTGGAATTTTAGCAAGAGGTCCTCTATACTCCATTTGCCTTAGGAAGCCCAGCCTTCAGGGTTCCTAGCTCCCTAATGCATACTGTTGGGCCTCCAGGGACCTTACATGACTGCCATCTCATGCAAGATCCTTTGACAAATTTTTAGTTTAAAATCATATTTTGGGCATCCTATTTTTTCTTTTTTTGTACCAGGAATCAAACTCAGGACCTTTTGCTTGACAGGTACATATTTGTGCTGCTGAGCTATATCCCTAACCACCCTTTTTTTTTTTAAAATGTATTTGGCATAGGGTCTTACTATGCAGCTTGGACTCATAGTGATCCTCCTGTTTTCAGCCTCAGTGCTGGGATTACAAGCAGTTTTGTCTTTTTGAGACAAGGTTTCACTATGCTGTTCAGGCTGACCTCAAACTCACAGTGATCCTTCTGCCTCAGCCTACTTTAGTGCTAGGATTACAGGCATGTGCCACCATACTCAATACACAGACTATGAATAGATAAAGAGAGAATAGGAGAGAAGAAATGAAGATGGATAAGGATTTCAGAGAGGCAATGGAGACAGAAGTCAAGCAGGGAGCATCATGGTGTCATAGCCAAAGGGAAAAACATTTCATGATCCTCAGAGCACTATTCCTGTCTTTCTACCAATTAACAAAAACAGCATAAGAAAAACAACTTGATTCAGAGCCAAGTGACTTTATGGTGACATCATGAAAAGCACAATGTGAGCTGGTTGACCCCTCAAATGACATCATGGTTGCCGTACAGCACCACTCTCCACAAGCCCTCCATCACTAGTGTCACTCAAATATAGGATATATTGCCCTTCAGGACAGCATCAACCACTGGAAACTTCAGGGTGCAAGGACCAAGGCTGGAGATGCACGGACCTGCCGGATCGTCTGGTGCTTTCCGCTCATCAGGCTGGGGAGGCATAGCCTGATGAATCAGAGTCTCCAGTGACAGGAGCACACAGCATTTGCCAGAGACTTGACCACAGATGGGGCTCATCTCAAACTTTGTCCTTGGGGACCCAGATTTTTCTCTCCATTTGAACCAAATGACTCTATACTCTATTAGTCACTCTTGACTGAGGTCCCCTGGGAGTCATCAGGTTGTCACAATCCACATACTTACAATGGAAAGTCTGCATTGACTTCAGGGACTCCAGTGGCTCAGACACTTAGAGAATGTTCCCCAGATGACAGGCTGTGGCTTTATCATCATATAATTGGTCTGAGAGGGATTGCTGTTGACCCCAGGTATACACTGCCAGGAACCAGACAGCATATTTCTTCTGTCCTATTTCAAGATTTCAAGATGGCATCTCTCAAATACATTCATTGTCAAGAAAAGTTCAAGTAAAACTCTTTGTAGGAAGCTGGAAGGATTAGAAAGATGGAGTCCTAAAGTGAAGGCTCTTGGTCTCCGAAGCAGAGAGTAGTTTTATTAATCTGTTTTCTATTTCTATATCAGAATATTTGAGGCTAGGTATTTTATAAAGAAAAGAGGCTTATTGAGCTCACAGTTTTTGAGACAGAAAGTCCAAAGTCACTCAGTCTTTGGCCTTTGGTGAGTTCCTCTTGGATGAGTCACTTCATGGTAAAATCTTAAAGGAAGGGGTATGTATGATAGGGAGACATCATACAGCGAGACAGGAAGCCAGAGAGGGGCACCACAGACTCACTGGGGTCCCAGGACAACTATGTCTATCCATTCAAGGACACACAATCAGAGCCTGTCACTACACCTCCCTCTTAAAAGCCCCACCACTTCTTACTATTATCATACCAGGAACTAGATTTCAAACTATGAATCCTTCTGGGAAAAACCACATCTAAAGCATAGCAATAGGAAAAGTGGCATTGCCCTTATAACCATCGGAGAAGCTCTCCAGCCTGTGCTTCTAGTGATTATCAGAAATCCAAGTGCATTTCAATTATTAAATGGAAATTCAGCAAGGCCCATGAGCATCAGCCTCCCAATGAAATGGTTTACCCAGGCACAGGGGAAATGCTCCAGCTTTGCTTTCTGGACTTAAATTAGGTAATCCTTGAATGGAATGTGGGGTGGCCCTTCTTCTCTAAACTCAGAGAAAAATAAACCTGGAAGAACATCATTCCCATTTAACCATCAAGCAACTGGTTAAAAAAAAGAAAAAGAAAAAAAGAGGGTCCCATAGAGTGTTATCTGACTCACTTTGCAATAAAATCAATGTCTTCCCAAGACAAATGCCTGTTTGGACAAGAGAGAAGCAGCCTCGGTGGACTAAGCAGCAAGCCCCCAGGACCTGGCCGAGAGCCTAACACCCAGACTTATGTAAATAAAAAAATAAATGCAGGAAGGAAGAAGAGCTTTAGTTTTTGAGACCAAGTAAAAGTTCACTAAGATTCAGAAAAGAAGTAGTGATACAGGAAAAATTATAAAATTTAGCATTTTCTTTTTTCTTTTCTTTTTTTTTTTTTGTATTTTAGGGAAAGGTCTACAGCATGTTCAGGCTGTCACTACCAGATTGAACTCGTAGTGATCCACCTGTTTATAGCCTCCCAAGAGCTGGGATTACAGGTATGAGCCATCATGCCCAGTCTCAATTGCCATCTCAGCATGCCCCAAGGGCAAGGCCTGCATGGCAGGCCCAGGGATTAAACTCCAGGCCCCTGAGCCTGCTTGCAGGCACTTTAATCTGCTGAGCTATTTGACCAGACCTTATTTTCAAAATTATTTGTCATGTTTTCTAACAGGTCATAGAGTGCTTAAATGAATTCAAGATTGTTTAAATGAAAAACTGTTACACACTTATTTAAAATTTATTTAAAGGAGATAAGACAAATGCTTATGATGGTGCTGAATGAGAGAATATTAAAAAGGTTATTATATGACACACTTGTAGAAAGTAAAAATATAATGGAGAAAGACAGGCAAATGATCAACAATAACTGTATTTGGGAAGTGAGTCAAAGGTGTTCATTCTTATCTGCTATTTTCTGAAATTTCTCCAACAAAGTCTTATTGTACAATGGAGGTTGAAAGATTATGAGTATGTGTGTGTGTGTGTGTGTGTGTGTGTATGTGTACACACATGCATGTGAGTGTAAGTGCATGAAGTTCTCTGTGTGCTTAAGTATATTTAGAGTAGGGGGCTGTCTAGTAGGTCTTGAGAATGAAACATTTCTGGGGTTTTCCATCCTGTAGCACAATAATTCTTTTACCCAACAACTTGGACATTGTTTCAAAGAGTTCTCTGATCCCTCTGTGTAGCCAGCCAACAGAGACAGTGGCTCTGGCAAATACAATTACTAAACACTTTCTGGTGACAGTGTCACAGGACCCAGGAAGTGGCAGTCCATTCTAATCTCTTTGTGAATGATAGGTATTTGGAGTCTTCAGAATTAAGGACTGACTTTGAAAGATACACATATTCACAGCAATAGGCAGATCTGGGGGAGATCCAGCAGCATCAAGCTGTGAGTACAAGTCACTTGGAATTGGATTTGGATGCTGCAGGGGAGGCAGTTATATATAATTCTTTGATAAGCTGCTAGTGTGTTGAAACCTATAATTTGCCACTCAGCAAGCACCTGGTCCCCTTAGCCCCACCACTCTGTGTTGTGTCATCTCGTTATCTCCCTGCATCTTTGCACTAGGAGAGCATCCGGGCAGCACCATGGAGAAGATGCCCCTTTCTGATGTGCTGAACCGGCAACCAAATCCTTCTTCTCCAGTGAGATGGTTATGTCTCTCTAAATTCCTGACACTATCTCATTTGAACATTTGGAAGGAACTAAAAATAAATTGATACTCCTTGAGGAGTCAACATGGTGGGAAACAAAGAGAGACTGAAAAACAGATCAAAGGAGATCGAGGAAACATGACAACTAAATGCAATGCGGCACTCTGGACTGGGTCCTGGAATTGACAGGGGCCACTAATGAGAAAACTGGAAGCAAGCAAATGGCAACGATAATCTATGGTCTCATTTTCTTAATTTCAGTCAAGTGTTACCATCATAATGTAAGATATTAATAAAGGAAGAAACTGGCACTAACTTTGAAACATTACTATAAAGCTAAAATTGATTCCAAAGTTAAAAAGTATTTTTGCGATATCAAAACCTCCAGAGAGAACTAAAAAGATGGAGAATCACAGTTAGGCTCACAAGCAATCTTGACAGAAAGACTTGGAACTACAGTGAAGTGAATTGATGCAAAGGTATTTTGCTCTCTAAACTAGGGACCCAGGTAAGTCACTTAGCTTCACAGAACTTTGGTTTCTTCACCTACTAGATATGCACACCAACAGCACCTGGTATACTTTTTGCAGGTTTATGAATATGGAGCACGAGGGTAGGGAGGTTGGTTGTTCCTTACTGTATCTCCCACGTCCCATGCTTACAACAGTGCCCAGCCCAAAGTAAGAAACAGATATTTACTACATGAGTAAATATATAAAAAGATTTCAAAATGATGTTACGCTTTAATGCGCTGCTTCTATTAGTAATAACATCGAGCCATAGTAAATCTATTGAATTCAATTTGAAACAGGAGGGAAGGATAAACACCTTCTGGCCTATGAATGTAGAATACTACAAAGAGTTATATGACTTGACTGATACATACTGGCATGACTAGAACACAGCATAATGTTGAATGAAAAATGTACGCCAAGGAACGATACATAAGCATATCACTATGGATGGAAAATATTGGAAAATATACAAAACATTGTCATATACTATTTATAGATACTGATTTATATGGTGAAAAAATTGAGAAACATGGATGTCAAGGTTTCACTAAATGTATGGTAGAAGGTTACTACCCTTTATCTGCAGTGTTTGGGCATATAAGAACTTCAGATTGTGTTTTTATTTTACAATAATTGCAGACAGTATAGAACGGGACACAAGTCAAAGCATGAAATTCACTTGTGTTTCATGTGTACCTATTCTGAAGATAATTTTGTGAAATTATCTTTCTAATTTTGCACGGAACAGAGTTTCATGGTGTGGAATTATCCACTCATGGTATTACACCTATGCTCAAGAAGTTTCAGAATTGGAGCATTGAAGATCTTACAGTTGTGGATTAGGGTTTCTCAACTTGTCTGGGTAATCTCAGGAAGAGCAGAGTCTGAGGACACATCACTGGGACCTGAGTCCGCCTCTCTGAGATGCGGCCGGACCATAGGAGTAAGGAGCCTCTGGCTTCTAACAATGGGGCACCGAAATTTTAGGATTGAGCATGGTTTTCCCATTCACTACTTTAATTATCTCCTACTATGTTATTTAGTTGTTAAAGAACACACAAAGAACCACAAATTAAAAAGGCATAATTTTAAAAATCTGCTGCTATGGGATTACCGGTTGTAAATTGCATGTTTGCAATTGATTAGCTCAGTGGTTCTTCAAGTGGGGTCCCTGCATCATCAGCACCAATATCATCTGAGAACCTGGGGCGATTCTCAGGCCTGGCCCCACACCTAGCAGATCGTGAATTCTTTGGGTGCTTCGGGTATTGTAACAAGTCTGTAGGCCATTCTTATGCTTACCAAGATGAGAATCACTGATTAACAGGGACTGCCAAATATGATTCTTGCCCCTCTTATCTTTGACTTAGTTTCTTCACCTCTTAAAATACAAATCAAGGCAAAATTATTTCTTAATACTGCAAGTTTATCACCTTCCGCTGTCTTAGAAAGTTTTTAAATATGCTTTTCTCAATTAGGAGAAATTTTAAAAATGTGCTTTGCATTATGCACCTCCTTGACCAATTCTGTGGCTTAGCGCCCTTCAAACTATTCTTAACTGGAGTCCCCATACTCTTCATCTACTACTGAGGCTATAAACCTAAAACAGGCTTTCTTTCTCCCTACTCAATCTAAAACACAGCCCTGAGAGGAGGCTCTTCTCAAGTATCACTTCTCTGTGACAGCCTTCTTGCAAACTTGAAGTTGAAAGCCGCCTGGTAAGACAGAAGTCCAGGAAGACAGAGGGGTGCTGGGCTTCAATGTCATGCTGGAAGAGCTGCATCCACCAGTTTCTGCCCGTTTCAGGATTCCAAAGACCCATCACTTTAAGCTCCTGAGCTAACTCTCATGTTATTGCAGCTAAGTGCACGCATATCTGTCTGATCTGATATTCAGCCCATCTTGAGTTCTAAGGAACGCCTGTGGATGCTAACAAGGAGAAGGAAAAGAAGCAAGAGAAAGAAGTGGACAAGCAGACTACCAAGGTCCAAACAGGCCTGAGTATGTCTAGTAGGGACACAGGCAGCCCTTCCCTTTCCTGTTTGTGGAGGACCTGTTACAGTTACACTAATCAAGACAATGTACTAGCAAAAGAATGCTTAAGCTTTACTGTCTGGTTTTCTTCCTACTCTTCTTCTCCTTGCTCCAGCTGAGATTTTGTACCCCCAAGAAGAGCTTCAAGTCTCTCTGGGATTCCTTCTCCCATTCCCTTCCCTCATTTGTGTCTCTGCGAGGATGGCCAGCAACCAAGCTTGCTGAGCTTTACGGTGTTTGTCACCACAGCCTGTGAAGAGTGTACCATAACCATGGTTCACCTTCTTGGCATCTTGAATGGCCAGCCCACCTTTGCCACTTGCCCAGTGAAAGCAAAGCCTGGGGCCTGCTGGTCTACCCCTCACAGCTGCAGAGCTGTGGCATCTGTGCAGAACCACTGGAGTCAGTTGGCCAACCGTTTCCATAGCAAAGGGCAGAGGTCACGGGAGAAGCCATCAAGAGATGTCCTTATGTATCAAAGGATGCTCAAGGTTGACAGAAATCCCTTTCCTTCTACAAGTAGGAGAAAAATAAAATCCTTGTAGTATGGAGCCAGATCATGGGAGAGGGGGAGGCAGGATGGGGAGGGTGAGAATGACATCTGTGTCAACTGTTTATTTTGGTGATTGTCTGCAACTTGCAGGCAACATGGCTGAGCAAAGCTGTCATGGAAACACGATTCCGTCGCAGATGACAACTTGGCATCAAGACAATGTAGGTGCAAAGAACGTACAGGAAACAAAACTACCTGTCAGGCAGGCGGAGGGAGGAGAAAACCTACCCTCACACACTTTCTTGTAATTAAATGTCAGATGTACACAATGCAGTAAAATAATTAGCATGGCATAATTACTGTTCTGATGGAGTCCTGTGTATATGCCAAACAAATTGCTGTACTAGAGCACAAGCTGTTAAAACAAATTGAGTTACTTAATTTTTACATGTAGCAGCCTGCTTTATCATTTCCTAAGATGCAAATGTTTCATTAATAATGCAGTTGTTCTAAAAGTGTAGAGCTCGGGGCCACGGTGAAGGTAGATTCCCCGGCCTCCCCCTAGAGCCTACAGACAAAAAACAATCCATCTCTTTTCCCACTTGGTTCCTCTGATCTTTTCTCCACAGAGTAGCCAAGGGCATGTTTTATTTTTTAAGCTTGCTTTTTAATATTATTTTATTGTTTGCAATACAGATTATTTCATTCTTCCTTTTTTTCCTCAATTGTTTATCTATTTCATCACAGTTGTGTATACTATGCTAGATTTTCTTTAAATGTGACAATTGAAACTTGCATATATTTACAGAGTACTATGTGATGTTTACATATCTGTATACATTTTTTAAATGTTCAAATCAGGGAGAATATATCAACTTCCCTGAATGTTTATCCTTCCTCTATTGTGAGATATTCAGAAGTCCTTTCCCAGCCCAGTCCCCTCTCCTTTCTCTTCCCAGCCATTGGTAACTTCCATCCTACCCTTAACTTCTGTGAGATTAACCTTTTCAGATTCCACATATGAATGACATCATATACTCCCTAGTCTTCCTCAGACCAAGGGGCTCTTTCAGAGCCATAAAGTGGATAATGTCACATGTTTGAATTAAGACTTCTCAGCGCTACCCACTGACCAGATTGAGGTTCATGGAAACCTGAAAGAAGCAGGCTCTTATTCTCCCTGAAACCAACTAGTGACCCCTGTCCCCCATGCTTCAGTGGTATTGGGTTGCTTTCAGGTCAAGTTTAATTCCTTTCTGACTCTAGATCTTCATAGAGGGCATGTCCCTTGTGCAGAACACCCCTCCTCCCTTGCTTGTCTCTCTCCTGCCCCTCTCCAGCTGCCTTCCTCATTCTCTCATAGGACTTGACTTCAATTTTACATCCTCAGAAACAGCGTTCCTGGTCACCCCATAAGACTCCAGCCTGCTCTCTCCCTGTCTCCAGATGTTCTATACTTGAACTCACAGCTTGACCCTGGAATGAATAGTATGACTACAATTTCGTACATATGTTAGTCTACTTGTCCAATGTCTACCTCCCCGCAAGGTGCTATGTATCTCATGCACAGAGATCACGCTGGGTTGCTTGCCACTATATATCTGGTGTCCAGCATTTCTTGGCATCTAACAGATGCTCGCTGAGCATGTGTGGATTTTGTGTTGCAACTCTGAGTGTCATCTTCCTTCACTGCCCATCTTGTTCCTCTATAACATGACAGGGTGAACTTGATCAGTGTTTTCCTAACCCGCGGCTCGTCCCCTATTCCTGGGTTCATAAGACCCACTCAGTGGCTGTCAAGACAAATATTTTCAAGACACATGAAATAGCACAGACACCACCAGAAACACAGAAATAAGATTTATCCGCATCACCAGTGAAAGATTTATACCAGCAGTTGTGAATGAGGAAGAATATTCCTTAATAGCACTCCTCTCCAGTATTTATATATTTATGTGCATTTGTTTACTGGGGTCCTGCTATAAAGCATACATATCTCTTTCTAGGGGCACAGAAGAAATGTCAGGAAGTTGATACAATACCAGATGCAGGAACACAACTGGAGTAGACAACCTGCAGCCTCGCCTTTGGGGACCCTTCTCCTTACCCTTCTCTCCACTGAGTGGCTAGAGCTACATTCTGCATAGAAAACCGTTTGTCTCCTGGTCCTGGCTTTAGTGCCCTGCACTTAACAGAGCTGTTTTCAGTGTTCCAAATAAGGAGAGACAAAGTCCGTTTCTCAGCCCTTAAGTGGCAGGTGTGCCTCAGGGATAAAAGCGTGATGGGCATCTTTAAAAATCAGAGGCAGCTCAGAGACTGACATCAATTAGGACAAAATAAGACCCTGAAGCCTACCACATGGCTCGTTTGTTAGGGTCAAACAAGAGCCTTGACTGATTGCAACTGGCCACAAACCAGAGATAGCCTGGTCCAGCCCAGTGTGGCTGCACCCAACAGCACCACCTGCACTTTCTCACCCTAAACGCACTCTGGTTATTACCTTAGTTCAAGGACTTGCCTCTCAGCATGGAAGAATAATGGATGCTACCCAATGAAAATTCACCACGATTTTAATTTTTTAAAAAATCTTATTCATTTATTTGGTACAGCGTCTTGCTATACAGCGCAGACTCATAGTGATCCTCCTGTCTCAGCCTCTTCAGTGCTGGAATTACAGGCATGCGCCACCACATCTGGTTACTGTGACCAGCATGCAGTACTAGGGATTAAGCCCCTGTCCTTGCACTTGTGAGGCAGGTGGTGGGACCACTGAGCTATCTCCCTGGCCTCACAACACTTTGAAGCCTTTGTACTTCCTGCTTGCAAACCTGTATAAACAAAGCCCAAAATTGGCTTTGGGCTGATGTTCTGCAAGTGACCCCCATCAGCCAACCAGCGTAATAAAGTTGGTTGCCTTCCAGCTCCTTGGTGTGGAGTATTTTCTGTTCGGTTTGGTACTGGTTCCCCAACAGAGACACCAAAGGGGGCAATGAAGAATAAATAGATGCTCACTTTTTCTATCACATGGACAGTGAAGAGGTTGCATATAGAGTCAGGACCCAGCTAGGTGAGAACACAGAAGGGGGTGTGGCAACCAGTTCTCTGGGGCGGACCTCAGAAATCACTGACTTTGGCTCACATTGATTAGGAAACACAAGGAAAAGCACCTGGTCTATGTGATAGAGATTTCAGTAGGGACCCTAGTGACATGAAGAAAGGGCAGTGTTCCCTTCTCCATCCACAAAAGGGCAGGTATTTCCCAGCATGCCCTCTACACTCACAAGGCCAGCTCCTGATGCTTTCTTGCTTGGGCTCCTGCTACCCAAGAGAGCTGCTCCTCTGGGTTGGTCAGGGTGCAGGTGCTGTTCAGAACTTTCAGCCCTTTTAAGACCCTGGAAGGTCCCTTAACCAATCTCATTCCTGAAATAATGCGAAACCGTAGTCAAATCGTGGCTCAGAATGGACTCTTCTGTTCAATAGTGGGAGGCAATTGCTAACTTGATCACCTTAGGGGTTAACCTTGGTGAGCTCTGGCTCCTCCTTTCAGTTCCTAAAACCACCTGCTCTGGACCTGAGTTCTGCTTTTTCTTCTGGAGAACAGGCCAGGTATTCAGAGCCAAAGGAGAGGATATGTCACACACACACACACACACACACACACACACCCACCCCACCCAACACACACACCCACACACACCCACACACACACACCCCCACACACCCACACCCACACCCACACACCCACACCCACACACGAGCCATTAAACCCAATCCTGGTGATTGGGCACCAACCGTTCTGCTCTTAGTTCTTTGGACTCCAGATCCCCCTCCCACACTCTTTGCTTCCAATCCAGAAAGCTTTAGCAAAGGGCATGACTATGCATGACTTTCATGGCCCCAGGCCTGATGCTAGAGCTCAGGTGAGGTCTGCAGACATTGCCTCTGATTCAGCCCTAATCAGGTTTGAATTTCAAAGCACAGGAGCCCATCCTCCTTGCTCACCCTATGGATGTGTTAGGAACAGAACCTGTCCTTGCTGTATTAATTCCGGCATGCATTCTCCCCTTCTCTCTCTCAATCAGTCTGCACCCCTGCCACCCCCTAAACACACACACACACACACACACACACAGAGCAAAACAGTTTGCTTAGAAGCAGGAGGCAGGAGAAGGTGTCTATTTCGGACAAGCTCCTGGAGGAGGCCTCAGAGGCTGCTACCTGACTTCCCTCATCTTCCCTGATCAGAACTCTCTCCCTTCCTCACCCACCCTGGACCTCAGACCACCCTTCCTGCTCAGCTCCCCCCTGCTGCAGCTTTCCTGGCTTGCTGCCCCTCTCCCCACCCCCATCCCCTATGCTACCACCAGCTGAGGTGACTGACCCCTGGCACCCCGAGTGACAGCTCTGCTGGCCTTAAAGCTGCCTGGCCTGGTGCCACACAGATCCTGCCCCCCTCATGCTGCAGCTCCAGCCACAGCCTGGGAGACCACTCATCCTCTTTTGCCTAGGACGGAGGAGGTTCCCAGGGGAATTCAGTGCCAGAATTAAAACAGTCCCTGGAAAAGCACGATGACTTGGTCACAGGATAGCAGCCTGACTTTTGACCTAGATCTATGGCTCCTCTCCTGATCTTTTCTTTCTCTCCAGTACTCCTGAACCCTCACTGATCTCTGGTTTACAGGTACCTACCTGGCTCTCAGACGGAGGAAATGTTTAGCAGACAGTGGAATATAAGCTGCATAAGATCAAAGGCTCTGGTGATGGATAACTGCATTTAAATCCTGGCTCCACACATTTGTTGGCTAATGACATAAACATGCTAGGACTCAGTTTCCTCATCTAGAAAATGGGCCCATCACCTATGCCTTTGGTGGTGAATGCTATGCTATCCCAGGCAGAGCCCCTCTGTTAGGTTAATACATTCCTCCTACAGCTTCTGGGAGGTTCACTGGTAATAGCTCAAAGCTGCCCTTGGAAGTCATGAGCAGCTCTCCCAGAAGTACAGGGAAGCCATGCTCTATGCTCTCTCCTGGGAGCTGTGAGCTCACCCCCAGGACAGGTTACCAGAGGACACTGGGAAGGCAGATGTGTGGGGCCATTCGTGCTCTACATGAGGCTGAGGCTAGACTTCTGCTGCGCCCACAGACATCTGCAGGGCTTCCTTCCCGTCTGTCCTGCCTCTTGCCTCCTCGGCCTTCCTTCTTAGAACACTTCTTTACCAAGCCACTTGCACAACACTGTCTAGCTCAAGATGTGCTTCCAGGGAGAGCAACCCAAGACATTCGCCTTACAGACCTTCCGAGCAGATTCGATGAGGTAATGCACCCACGATAGTTTTTGCCAGAGCCTCCCACAATAAATTCCCACAGAGAGGCTGCTCTGGTCTGACCTCTCTGAGCTTGTCCTGTAGACTTGCAGGCTTGGCCCTTCCCCCACACTCTTGCTATCTAACAACCTTTTGACTTGTGCAGAACACACTGGCTCAGGCTTAACCAGGGACGGGCCAGATCCAGGGCATCCCAGCAGTCACGCAATACCTCACTTGCACATGAAGAAAGTGCTTCAGCATGCAAAAGGCATCAGCGACATGATCGCAGGGAAAGTTGTTCTAAATTTTATAGCACAATTTGTGCTGCTATTCTAAGTAACACGTTATCACAGTAGAAGACAGCGGAGAACTGCTGTCCACCTTGGGTTCCACCTGCTCCACCTCTTTGGAGACCCTTCCCAGGCAAGCCCGCTTTGCTCAGCTTCACAAAGAGATCCCCGACACAGTTTCCTTTCCCTCATTTTGTACCAGCAAGGCCTGTCTCAAGACCAAATACCGGTTCCTTGCCACTGATTTCTTTCTGAGTCCCATTGTACAGCTCTGCAAGACCAGCAGCTCTTCACGCAGGTGAGCTTCCTTAGACCCCCACAGCTGTAGGGAGCCTCTCTGGTGCACCTAGCACTGTGCCTTTAGAAGAGAAACAGAAGGACCACGGCAGAAGCAGAGCCTTCAGTCCTAGTGCTGAAGATGTTTAGTGCAGGTCAAAGGACCCATCAGTCACTGTTTAGTGAATGAGAAGAATGATGCTGAAAGAGATCCACCTTTAATTGAGTTTTCTTTGCACAACTGTTCTGCAGGTTGCCATGGGCAGATGACACCATGGGTCTCTTACAGCTCTTGTGCCATCTGCATCCTGATTTCGCAGGGGGCTCAGACCCCAAGAGCTCAGGAGGCCTGTTCTGAGTACACAGCTGGCCGGCAAAACCAGTGTCCACTTTGGGCTGTCTGACTCCGCCTTCATTTTTGCAGCTAGCAAGCTCTTCTCCTCCTAGTACTAGCCCAATGCTGAGGGCTTCCAGCTAAGTCACTGAAATAAATATGGGTGGAAAAAAATAGAATTCCAGTAAAGCTGGGGAAAGTGAAATGTACCAGAAAATAGTTAGGGATGGGGACAGCATGAGGCACTGACAAAATCACCTGGAGCCAAACTGTGGGACAGAGGTTCTTCTGGGGAAGTCTCTGGGGGCTCCTCTTCCACACCTCCTTTTCCAAACCTCTTGTCAGCAGCTAGGAACCCCCTCTGTTCCTGCCAAACATACGAAGAATGCTACAAAAGAAGCCAATCGATGTGCCAGTGTCCCAGGGACATGCTCCTTGCCAGACACCCTCCCGAGCAAATACTGATGCGTTAACTGCAGCTCAAACAGCACTGCAAATGCAGCAAACAAACAAGCCTCGGGGGAGGGCCTGTCTGGCTGCTGCCACCTCCTCATGGCCCTGGATGGAGTCAGAATGGGGCTCTTCCTGCTGGTGGAAATCCCAGTAGGACCTCTGAGCCAAGGTCAGCTGGGGGCCCAATCCTAGTGGATACTGAAGAAAATCTCAGGATGATAGGCAAGTGGCCCAGGCAGGCAGGGGCGCAGCCAAGGGGTGTCCATAAAGAGCTCCAGGGATTACCATCACCTTCTACACGCAGGCTGCTGGGCTGAGCAAATCAGGCTGAGGCAGAGGCCTGCGGAGCAAGGCGCTCCAGGGCCGTAAGTCTTAGTGGAGACCCAGCATCGACTTCTGCTCAGCTATGGGTGATGAGCTCTTGTTCATGTTTATACAGGAATTAAAATGAGGGACTCAGTCCCACCATCACTAAGGTAGATACTGAAGTTCAGAGTAAAAAGGGTAATATTCAATTATTTAAGTTACAAAATACCGGAGCTCTAAAGTACTCCAGACTATTTCATCCCAACTCCTACTCTAATGACAAGCAGAAAATTTGGGAAAGTTAGTTTGCCCACGTCCCACTTAGTGACTTCATGGACTGGGGCTTTTGCAAGGGGAACAAGATAATACAGGGCACATTTTATAATATTAGTTTATAAGGAGTCACCCAAAAATCATATACAAGTACAGAGAATCTATTCATACACTAGCTACTAAAGAATCCAGCTGAGGGCCTGGATCCTACTTCATAGATCTGTGCTGGAAAGGCTCAAAGGTGGAAGCTAGGAAGCCTATGCCAGTGGGATAAAAGATCTGTGCTAGCAGGCTGAGGGATCTGAACTGGAGCCAAGAAGCAACGCTCAAGGTAAGCACCAGAGCTCCGCTAAAGGTACCACAGCCAGCCTCAGTAACAGAGATGTCCTGAGCTCCTCCAGCAATGAGGAAATTTGAGTTCGCATCAGGAAAGCCAATGTGACAAGCTTCTCCATGAGGCTGAGCAGTGCACCATTTTCCCCTCCAGAGCCAGGAAGTGACGCTCAAGATGTAGACCAGAGCTCCTCCAAAGTTCATCAGGAAAGCCAGCATGACAAGGTCCTCCAGCAGAACAGC
>NDGM011251801.1:2077-15599 GCA_002564305.1 Octomys mimax | reverse complement strand
CATGTCTGCATCTTGTACAATGAATAACCACTAAGACAACAATATTCAATGTATTAATTTTTGGAAGTGTGAAGAAAAAAAAAGAAACTTTCCCAGCTCACAATGTTTTATATGGTTTGATTTCTAAATTTCTGTGTAAAAATGTGCGATTTTTTCACGTCTTATAGGGATTTAAAGTTTAGAATACCATGGTTGTTGGAAAATAGCAGTTCCATGTTATGTCTAAGGTGTTTGATATTCAGACAGATAGTGATGTTAAGCCCAACTGTCTCTGATACAGGGTAATAATATCATTAAGCTTCTCTTGTGGATGTTTAACAACTAAAGTTTGCAGATCAAAAGTTAGAGACATAGAGGGGCTACAAGGCTAGCCAATATTTTGGCTCTAGCCCTTCAAAGTCAGTGAGGACTCAGGACATAAGAGAACCTGTGCTATGACATCCCATAACTCAGTGCTGTCCCAAATTTTCTGATATCAAAAGAAGATTATGGGGCCACAGAGGAAAAGTGATCAATGATGTATGCCAATTGGGCTTTCACAGAGAGCAAATTGGTTAAGCAATGGCCTTGACTCATCCAGATGGCTGACAATGACAAAGCTCTACAAGGTGCTGTACATGGTTTCAAGGTAAATTGTGAAGGATTTTACAGACATTGTCAGATACAAAAGTCACACTTTTAGTTATACAGGTCTCACTCTAACTTGGTTTTAACCATCCAGCAGAAAAGTATAACCACGAGGTATAAAAAGTAAAGCCTTATTATTATGCTGAGCTGTAAAAGGCTCAAGTCAACAACTTCTGACAATTACTAGTTCTGCTTATGACCTACTACTATTATGGACAATTGGACTATATTGGGTTATTTTGAATTCAAGTACCTACAATATTTGAACTGGCATCAAGTATGGAAAGGTCCTTGAAAGATTTCTCCTAATACAGCTTCTCTAACATCAGTGGAACACTCATCTCTGAAAAACAAAACAAAAAAGGGGATATAAATAAGGGACCACTTTGTAGTGAAAAAAGAAGAAATGTTTGTACTAATATTGTTTAGATGTATATATATATATATATAATATATATATTATATATATATATATATATATATATATTCTTTTTTTTTTTTGGCTGGCTCAGGATGCTTTAAGGGCAGGTATGGTAACGCATAAGGACCTGGGGATTGAACCACAGAATCTTGATCCTGACTGCTTTGCTTAAGCAGGCACTTAAACAACTAGGCTAATGGGCAGGCCCCACTAATATTGTTTAGACAATATATCATGTCTGCCTCTTGTCCTCTGAATAGCCACTACAAAGACAACAATATGCAGTGTATTAATTATTGTAACTGCCCTACTAACCTGTTTTGAAACTTTCATTGCTATTTTATTTTCTCATTAAAATTAATAAAAAGTAATAATAAAAGAAACTTTCCCAGTTAGACAAAAGTTTGTACCAAACACTAATCCACTTATACCAGATACAGCTGAATCAAAGGAAGAAGGAATTCTAAGAAATTTCATATCACCCACAAAGTTCCTTGGGAAGATCTCTGTTCTTTCTTTTTTTTTTTATGTATTTAGTACAGGGTCTACAGGGTCTCATTACACAGATCAGATTTGTAGTGATCCTCCTGTTTTCAACCTCCCAAGTGCTAGGATGACAGGTAGGCTCCACCATACACAATGTCATTCATCCTCTCAGTGTGCCTCGGAGATGGGGCCAGCATGACATGGGGGAGATGGAACCCTGATCCCTGGGCCTGCCTAAGCAGGTGCTTTAGTCCGATGAGCTGTCTGTCTGGCTCCAGATCTCTGTTATTGTAACACACTTTGGGACAATTTCTTTGGGATCAATGGGTGTTTCAGTTTATCTTCTTTATATTATTATTTAACTCAATTTCTTCTTTTCTTGACTCTAATAGAAATAGAATATCATCTAGTTGATATTTCAAAAGATACAAAAATTGCTTCTTATTCAAAACTATAATTCTCAAGTTGTTTTAGTGCTAAAACTACCTTGAAATAGTTTTAATATATAAAGCAGATTATTACTATCAAGTCAAAGGGGACTGATTAAATTTGACATGACTGATTGATTACATTTATTAACATCACTGGGGTATAAATATTGTTCTTGTTTTTGAAATTTTTAGCCAGTGAAAACTTTTGAAAGTTATGAGTTAGCTTTCTGTTAACTGCAACAAATGTTGAAACAATTAGTTTATGAAGACAAAAGGTTTATTTTGGCTTACAGTTTTGTAGGTTTAGTCTACCACTAGGTTGACCTCACTGGTTTGGGGTCAGTGGTGAAGCTGCTCATCATGGCGGCCTTCACCATAAGGCCAAGACACAAAAAAGAGGCTGGGTTCCAAATTTCTTCCAAATAGAGTCGGTCACCAGTCTGTCTTGCTTTCAAATATCTTGCACTAATTATTATTTGTAGGTATGTGGCAAGCTATCATCTCTTTCAAAGGTTCAGCTTCTGATTTATAAAGTGGGAATATTAATAGGATCTGCCAGCTAGAGTTGCTTGAGGGCTGGAGGACCTAACACGCAGAAAGCCTTCCACACAGAGGCCTCACTCCGGCACACAGAGGCCTCACTCCAACAGACATTCACCAGCTGCAGTGAGCTCTGAAAAAATGATAATCTAAGGTAGAGTTTTTTGGGATT
Source organism: Octomys mimax (assembly GCA_002564305.1). Lineage (NCBI taxonomy): Eukaryota > Metazoa > Chordata > Mammalia > Rodentia > Octodontidae > Octomys > Octomys mimax. The sequence continues at coordinate 12,922 of NDGM011251801.1, read as the reverse complement.
TTTTTTTCCTGACTGAGGATCAAACTCAGGACCTTGTTGTGTTTGCCAGGCAGGTGATAAAGGTGCTACACTATCTCCTGGCCCAGTTTAAGGTAGTTTCCCCTTGTCACTTGAAGTTTGTCAAAGTTCAAGAATGTAAGTTAATAGTTTTCTCTTTTTTTGTATTTTAGGGAAGGGTCTACAGAGTGTTCAGGTTCTCATTACTAGATCAGACTCATAGTAATCTGTCTGTTTACAGCCTCCCAAGAGCTGAGTTTAAGGTGTGCACCACCACGCCCAGTCTCAATTGCCATCCCAGCATACCTGGGAAGTAGGCCCACCCTGCAGGCCCTGGGAGTCAGACTCCCAGCCTGTGTGTCTTCTTGCAGGCACTTTAATCCACTGAGCTATTTGGTTGGCCCTAGTTTTCTAATATTTAAGATTAAAAATATCAACAAATAGGCTGGGGAGATAACTCAGTGCTTGGCAAGCACAAGGTCCAGAGTTGTATCCCCAGTACCGGAAAAAAAAATCAACAAATAGTAATCATAGATTTTTATTGCATAATCAAAACATGGAAACAAAATTAATATTCTCATTCTCTACTTGCAGACAAACAGGTAACAAGACAATGCAGTTCAGCTGTAAGTCACGTTTATGAACATCCCCGATTTTTCACACTTTTCCCTGTAACCACTAAAAAATATTTACTCTGCAAAAGAGTTCTCTTTTATTTTTGGAGCTCTTGCATTTTTGACCTTTGGGTACTGGCTGGTACCTTTTAGATAAATTTTGGCTTGAAAATGAAAGTTTGAGAGACTAGAAATTCTTCAGGGGGAATTGTGGCCTTGGGCCTTTGTAAAACTTTTCAAAGAAACTCACCAATTATTCATCACCGGGTTCTCAGCTGCTTTCTTCATGAAAACTGGTGGTGCGATGGATGGACCAAAGCTCCCCGTTTGCAGAGAGCTGCTTCCACTACCTCACTCCTGCACCATGTGCGAGCAAGTCACGTGGGAAAGAAAGAGACCGTGGAAGGCTTTGATGACAGTTGGCCATCGCCAAGGAAACTGCTCCCTTGGTAACCGTGGTCAGTACATCTGTCTAGTTGCATTTCTAAGATTCACACAGTCACTGCCTTGGAGAATGTATTTTAAAATACAAACACAGAGGACAGAACAATTGAAACACAAATTAAAAATAATTAAGTTGATAAGGAATTATTTGCTTTTATAGCAAAGTTGTTAGGATGGAATTACAGGGTTCAGTAGAACACTCCTGGGGTTGTTCACTCATAAATGGTAACCAAAATGTCCCCAATTTAGGCCAGCCTGTACAACAAAACAAATCTAAACCAGATAATCTTTGGGTTTGCTATTCATGATACCCAAGGATTTTAAGACTTAATAAAAATATTTGTAAGGGGCTTGCTTCAAACATTAAGCACCCCTAAGTAAGGTAAGCTAGAGTTTACATAATGTTGTTTACCTTAAGGAGAAATGTAGGCAAGACCAGAAATTAAGCAAAGCAACTCTCAAGCAAATATGTAATATGGTAGAAAAATCTTGTTAAAAGAATATTTGATTTACTTATCACTGACTTTGAAAGGCTAGAGGGAGCTAAACTTTGACCTAAAAATATTTTAAAAAGATAAGAAGACAAAGATTTTAATATACATTACCTACATAAATTACATGTAAAGTTTGTAGTTTCTACAAAAATAAAATATAAATTATAGTCAATGTAGTAAATTAAGATTCATTGGAATTAGAATTTGAAGAGTTTATACCAAGAAGAAAAGTGTTCTTTACAATTAAATACCTGTATTAATATCGAAGGCTAATGAAAGAGAAGATACACACTGTGACTTAGAGTGTGTATTCCCCAAGCTGCAGAAAAATTAGACTTGAGATAAGCTGCTGGGTTAGGCTTTCAGAAGCACCTGAAATGCACGGCATTTTCCAAGTTCTCTCAGCACTTTCCGCATCTTTACATAGAGCATCCTAGTACCCGGCACCAGATCAGACAGAAGTATCATCACCTGTGCTTGCTCATGAAAATTGCTACATTTGAGCAGTTTGGAAGTAAGTCTTGGAAATAATAGGAGAGCATTCTTTTAAGGCTGCTGATGTCAGGATGGCACAGAGGACAGGAGCCTGTGTGAAAACGCAAACATCAACAACTGTCAAAAATGAACTCAGAAGGATTGGACTATAAATGTGCAGAAATTTTGGGAACACTTTAACCAATTTATTTTACTTATGTTTTACTTTTTATGTTTGCACAAGTGTGAAATATGATAAAAATGTGTCTAAGTCTAAAACTGTTCTTTTGGTAAGTATAGAATAAAAATTGTAGGTGATAAGAAAGCATTACATTATTGCTTAAGCAGCACTCTTTTTCTGAGTGGTAAATTTTAAAAAATACTGCTCCATACAATGTACAGTATCTTAGATGCAATGAAATGTTGGACTACTTTTAGAGATCATCTTTTATTACCTCAGAAGTGACGTAGAAAGAGCAAGAAAAACTGAGATAGGAGCACTGACGGACAATGGCACTACCCACTCTTGGCTCGTCTTCCAAAATTGGAAGCACTGAAAATGAAAGGTGGACAATGAATTACTGACGAGTGATGATAAAAGCACAAAGTTGGGAAGCAGCTCTTTAAGGCAGAGCATGCCAGGCTTAGACAAACTATTCAATCAATTTCATAGATGACCTTGGTTTCAATCTTAGTGCGCCCCTGTCACTTAATCTGAAATCCAATTTAGTGTTTGCTTTTATATCAAAGAGCAAAAGTAAGTTCACACTACATATTTTCTTAAAGGAAGAACTTAAATGAAAGGAGAAAAGCTTTCCCAAATATTAAGGCTGATGTAGATGCATTTAGGCATAGAAACACTAAATTTGGCAGTTCTATAGAGCAAGTTGATTTTTCTCAGATAAGTTATTCTTCGAGAAGATCTTCAATGTCAGCCCTAAAATGGGGCCTTTAAAATACTGCCAGACAGTTAATGTGTACATTCTCTTTCAACTGATACATCTAGCAGGGTCTCTTTGTGCCTGTTGATTGAAAAGTCAATCCTACATACATTCAGTCTTCCTGATCTGTTTGACAGAATCTTAGGGAAACATTCAGGGAGAGGACCCTGTTTCCAATGTGACATCACTCCGTTTGAGATTCTGTGGCAATTCAGCAAGAGATAATACCAATTCCAACTTTATAGTGTAACTTCCATTTTGTGGAAAGCTATTTTCATTTTGGCACATTAACTAGCACAATATGAAAATGAAAAATCCTAAAAGGAATATAGCAATCTGTATCCCCTCCAGTTGATTCTTCAAAGTTCATTTTCAAAATGAACTTGTTTTGAGATTAACTGGGGTAGGAAAACTGTATTTACCAAACCATGTAGCAAATCTTAGACACAATACCACTAAATCAGTCCTCTAATGTGGGCGCTCGCCTTCCTGGAGAGTTTGGTTGTGCGGACTTGCTTGCTTCTCTACTGGTAATTTTTGGAGTGCCCAATGAGTGCTGACGGGTTTCAGTTATCCTGTCTAACTGCGAGATGAAAACAAAAGAGCTAAGATATGTATGGATATGCACTAACAACCACAGTGAATGTAATCATTATGTACTAAAAACATGTACTAATAAAAATAAAAATTAAAAAACTATATGCAGAATAGGAAGTCCTCATTTCCCAGCCTGCCTTGTAATCCTGGGCAGTCACTTGACAATATTCTGGCCAATAGGGAAGAATATTGGGAAGAAGTGCTATACCACTTGTAGCCCTACCCTTTCCTTTGTTTGTTGGATGGCACACACCAAGCATCTAGGGAGGCTTGTGGGGCTCAGTAGAGTTGTGTGCAGTAGCTGGAAGCATTCTGGGTCCAAACATGGCAGCAGAACAGAGTGACTGCTCTGTCCAAACCCACACATGTGCCAAGAAAGGAGTTAAATTTTGCTATTTTGAACTGCTGAAATACTGGGTGTGTTTGTTTTAGCAATTCAGGTTACTTGTCCTGATCAGTAATAATAGTATAGTAGAGAAGCCCCCAGTTATCCAACGGCATGGACACATGGACTTTGTGACACAGGAGAATATAACTGAAATGTACCTGGACATTTGTTTCCCTACTTCAGATGCAATTTTGAGTGCTATGTTCCAAGCACTGGGTTAAGTGCAGGAGCTACATTAATGAATCTAGTAGATACAATTTTTTCTCCCATGAATCACAAAGTCCAAGAGGGAGGTGTTACAACAGGCCCACACATAAATGTAAAACTTTAAGCATGGTCATTTCAATGACACAGAGCATTATGGTCCTATCCCCCAGAAGCACCCATAACGAAGGAGTCCACGCTGAGGGGAGCAGATAGGTGCTCACCATACAGAAGTCAGATGGCAAAAGACAAAGTGGCAGAGTGCCAGGGTGGGTAGAGAAAAGTGGGTGAGGGGAAACTGTATGAGCATGCTGGGTGAGAATGGGAATGAGGATGCTGGGACCAAACTTGGTAGGTACAAGTAGTTGGCTCTTTGCTCAGACATTAAAGAATTAGATTAACCTCTCTGCCTTTGAAAACCAATGCTTTAATGCACTGTTGAGTGGGCTGGATTTAATGATCTGAGATCATGTGATGATGTGGGAGTCAGCTGTCAAGCAGGTGTAGCCCAGGAAAGAAAAGGAAAACATTAAAACAGTTCAGCACTAGAAGAACTTTTTCAAATTGGATGATCAACATTTTGCTAAGCTTTAGTAACTTTTATTTGTTTATTTATTTATTTTTGCATTTAGTACAGGGTCTACAGGGTCTCACTATGCAGCTCAGACTCATAGTGATCCTCCTGTTTTCAGCCTCCCAAGCTCTGGGATTATAGGCACGCACCACCACGCCCATTCTCAGTTGCCATCTCAGTGCACCCCGGGCGTGGGGCTGGTACAGCACGCCGGTCCTTGCGCCTGCCTAAGCAGGCACTTTAGTCTGCTGAGCTACCCGGCCAGCCCAGTAACTCTTAATTTTGTGTCATTTTTTAAAATGGATTGTTGAGTAGTTCAATCTGATAAATTCAATACAGGTGATATTGTCCTTAGGCTACCAAAGGCAACCAAGGTAAATGAAACTGACACAAAACATGAATCTGGTTCAAGGGAGATTTTCATTATCTGCTGTCCTAGCTCCCAAGTCCATTTGCTAACCTACAAGTCCCTCATCCCTAGCAATTCCCTAGGAAGACTCTCTATCTTGGGCACTGGAATTCCCTACCTGTCAGTACCAGCAGGATACTATGGCATCTCAACTTCTTTGTAGAATCTATGAAGGATAATGCCTACAATGCACATGAGAAAGATTGCTCCAATTTCATTTGTTTAATCTCTGCTTTTCCCATATCTTTGGTACTAATGTCCCTATTTCAAACTGTTTTCTAGTTCTCAAGAGAATTATATGTTGATGTCTTGAATATTTAAGCATTGTTTCATTACTGCAAATAGAAAGCACCGTGACAGAGAGCTTTTTTTTCTTTTATTTTTGCACACACTTTTATTGGGTATAGAGACTTGTAAGTTTCATTTTGGCAGATTCGTACATGCAGATAGCATCCTCAGATCATTTCCATCATTTTGCTCACCTGTCTTGCCCTGTTCTCCCCAAGTTTCTTGCTTTCTTTCTTTTTTTTGAATTGGAGGATTTCACAGTACACAATACATAATCTCCTTTACAAAGGTTTACATTCAATGATCACACTGAGATGGTTTCATTCTTTCTTTGGGCCCCAGTCTGGTTTCTTGCCCTTGTAATGAGCTGTGGAGCCCCACAGTCTACCATCCAGCCACACAAACATGAGTACAGGTTCATACTGGCCGTCTCCCCTCTGTCCATGGGAGAAAGAGACAGACACCCAGCCTTTTGCTTCTTTCTTTCTTTCTTCACACATTTTCACCTTCCTGGAAGCAATTCCTACACAGAAAACTAAACAGGTTTCCCTGCACTGAGATGCTACTAAAAGGTATCTTTTCTTTTGGAGAATGCATGTCTATCCAGATAGGTATTTTCAAGGTACAGTTGTAGAGCTTTAAAAATCAGGCTGCTAATTTTGTGATATTAACTTTTGAATCACTTGACTAGTCAGTTTAGGAAGCAACAATTCTCTTAAAACTCCTATAATTACATTTGGACAAGTTTGCGCGTAGGACCACAAGTCCATCAGCTTATTATAACCATGGTGCATTTCACACACCATCTTCATTATCTTGTGCTAAAGATGAGCACACACACTCCTCTGTGGTAATTTTAGATTGGCCACCGACACACTCTACAGTGTTTATAAAGAAAACAAAACTTGGATGTTGGCCCTTTTAATTATAACTGGCAGAATCGCTACACCCCAAATCACATAATCTCTTCACCATATTATATCTCTGAAGACATCTGCTTGCAAAGCAGTAACAAGGAACTTGAATTCTAAAAACAAACTTTGTACTAGATTGATTGGTTTGGCGAGCTGCACTTCTAAAGTACTGACGGATTCTAAAAGATATATTCCTGAACTTCAAGGAAAGTTTAAAATTTGCTGTAATGGAACTGCACCAAATTGTCCTGGGTCTAGACATTGAGATGAGAGAGAGACTGAGCCCCAGTTTCATGGCTAAGGAAAGTCCCATGGCTCAGTGGTTAGTGCCATACATTGCTCTAGGCATTTCTGCATTTGTCTTTCTGTTTCCAAAAAAACATGAAGCCAGTGAAATGTTTTGTGAAGTTCAGTGCATAATTTCACCTGAGAAATGACCACCCCATAAGGTGTTATGTTCTAGGAGCTTCATGACATGTTGAAAATAATTGGCATTCCAGCCACCTGACCAAAGAATGAAAACTGATCTAGTACATGGTCTTGATTATCGGTCTCTGCTTACCTGGATTCTGAACACAGTTGAATCTATCTTTATGTAACTGCACTGTGATCACCGTCAATTAACCTTCAGTCCAATTGTTTTCCAGACCTCAAGTGTTTCTAAACTGTGGCACCATGACTTAGAAGGTTAAATAGAATAATTATTGGTTATCTGTGCTCTACAGATGAGTAGAAATTTTTCTTTTCATAGGTGATTTGCTCATGGATATGTGAATTAATGGTCTGAAAAACATCCAATACAAAACCCTGAATTTGTTGCCAAACTAAAATTGCCTCCATCATATGCAGTCATGTAATTCATAGGGCCCCACCCTCCTTCCACAACTGTAGCCAAGGAGTCTGGTTTTCCTTCTCTAACACAGTGTTTTCTAGAGCCCGGGATGAGCTGTTAAACACTAACAGGACTTAAGACAGCTGCTGGGAAAGTGAAAGCAATCTCCTTGTGCTGCCCAAGTTTAACTGAAATGCCTACAAATTTTTGACATTTAGAATGTCTAACTGAACAAATATTTACTGCCCAGTTACTACTTTTATGTTAAGAATCTCTATCCAAAGTTACTTAGTTGGTGGAAATACTTCAAACATTAGCTGCGCTCATGATTCTCCATAATGTTAAAGATTACATTTATAAATAAGTACATTAACTAAAAAATATATGATTGCATGTATCATTTTTAAAATAGTGAAAGTATTCAGATAGCTTTGCAGATGTTGGTTTACTCATTTACTGCTATTCAAACACTAATTTTTTAGTCCAGGGTATTTTGTTTTCCCAAATGTTTTTCCGAGAAGTATAGAACAACTGCTGTTTCCCAGAGCACCAAGCGATTAGCTGCTAACAGTGGGGAGTATACAGTGTTTCATTCGTGTGCCTGGACGTGCATTACTTTGCCCAGGTGTTCCCTTGTTGCAAATATCCAAGCCGGGAAAGTACATAATTTTGATGCATGCTAAGACCTTTGGAATGTCTTCATATGTGTAATACAGACTCAGGAAATATTACAAGAATCAGCAAACCACTAGCATGATAGAAAAGATTTATCTTAATGGAGCTAATTCAGCGTTTCCATTTTGTGTATTCATGAGGCAGTTATTTGATATGTTTTCTTTATTCTTTTTTCAGGTAGGTTATGCTGGATAAACTTAGGCTGAGGAAAATAAGAACAGACTAAAGAATGAGCAAGTGAAAACTGAGGCCATTCCATGGGGATGTATTCTAGAACTTTCTGTCATCAGTAAGTGTAGGATGTTTGGGGCTAGGTACCTTTGAGTGCAACCCTGGTATATTTGGATTTCTGCAGAACACAGCAGGACAAAACACTAGCAGGGATTTCTAATTTCTAGACTATGTAACATGTGCTAAAATCTTACTTTTTTTTTAAGACTATGTGGCTTTCTGCCCATAGATAGACATCCTGGTTTGAAGTTTTGGGGGATTTTTATGCAAGTCTGTTATTCAGAGCTAGTCTTCCAAGGTGTTTTTGTTTTACAGGTTAAAAAAATCAGTTATAAAGAAAGAATAATATACATGTGTGCACACACACTGTAAAATAATTTGTCTCCTGTGTTCCAATGCTAACCTCCCAGACTCAGACAATCTCAAAAAATCTGTGACTTTGACACAGCTTTCTCCAATGTGAAGGAAGCAAGCATGATTACTCTTTGAGTCTCCTAGGAAACGTAAAGATGTAATTTCTGCAGTGAGTAATGGTACAAATAAAATTATGTTTATTATTTTATTCACAGCATTTAATTATAGAGGGAGATGGGTAGTCAGATAGCAAAAGAGCTATAAACAAGGGAAAGGCCCCTCTGTTCTCTTTAAATGGATGCTGTAAGACAATTGGGAAGAACAGTAATAGAACATGCCGTTCTTATAGACTCCACGGCATACGCATTCACTTGGGGTTCATCATATAATGAACTGTCTCTCTGCAAGAACTTGACATTTGATAGGATTACCTTTGGATTTTGGTCTGAGTCTCTATTGTGTCTGAGATTGGCATCTTTTGATTTAAAGATAATAGACCCAAATGTGTGAAACAATTCTTCAAAGAGTCAACCTGTGACTCATAACCAAATATCAAAAAAGATTTGTCTACAGTTTGCTTTCTTACCTCACTGTTGTTAACTGAAATGATGAAATGACTAGTTTCCATTATAAACACCATGTATTTATTTTATAAAAAAACCTTGACATTCTTCAGAGATGAAATCTAATAGTATCATAAAACTCTGAGACAATTCCTTTTCCCTTAAGACTCACGAACTTGCTGAATACAATTTTAACTCAAAAGTTTCATCAAAAAAAGATAAAACAATTTTGGTAAAGCATAATGTTGAAGAATTAAAGAAACAAAACTCGAGAAGGTCAGGCACAGATAAAACCAAATTATGAGGCCGAGGAATTGTGTACAGGAAGACAAACAAAACACACCTTTATGCTGGCAATGTACTTGGCCATTCAAAATGTAGTTAATAAGTTTCCAAACATGCAAATTCTAATTTTAAAATTAAGCCTTCCAATTGCCAATTTCAAAAAATGTAATGAGTTTAGAGTGGCCTTTTTATTATGCATGGTTTTATGTCTTTGGATTTCAAAATTACCTAGCATGCATTTTCAACTTTGCTACAATTTCCGGGCTGTTTTCATTTCTATTTAAAAAAGGCTAAACAGTAAGATGTGCCTCTGCTTTGCATTCTAATTGCACGTAACTGATTTGCACAGCAGAACAAAAAACTCATTTTCAGATTAAGAATCATGCACCAAGAAATAATTATTGTTCTACTAGAAAAAATATTTTCCCACCTTCTCCCCTCATTTCTGTGAACTGTTTGCTATGTTTCCCTAAGGTTGCTATCTTTTATAGACCACCATGCATTGCTCTTTAGGGACTAAAATAATGCAAATGGAAACAAGGAACATACAACTGTTTTGACTACATTTTTCTGCTTGCAACATAACACTTGCCTTTTATTATTTTATCTTCAACAATCAAGGGGTGACTAAATGGTTGCAGGTGGTGATGAAAATAAAAGCCATCCATCATTATTTATTAGGCATGAAAAAGATACACAATAATGTAATTTAATCTCAGAGCAGACAATTATTTCCACATATTGATAATACAATGTGAAAACTGTCATGAATTCTAATATGATATTTTGGCTTTATTGTACGCCACAGCCAGCATGACAAATAATGAAATTGCATCAAAAAGAAAAAAAGGTAATTACGTGCATATGTCAATAGCATGGATGGAAAACATATCAGTAAATTTTTAAAGCTTCTTCATTACAACTTGACCAATTGAAAAGTTTGGAGCAGCAAAGTTACATCTGCAGTTTTCACTATTTAAAGCACAATGCATTACATGTGCTACACAATCTCTAATCCAAATAAACAGTGATTGTATAAAGTATTTTATCATATAAAAGTTTTGAGGACCAGTCATCTGCCAAGATATTTGTGAGAAGTTATGTATATGCTGTGGTTTCAAATTTCTAGTATGATCTCTGATCCACTTTAGGCTGGTAAAAATCCACCCAGGAAAGCCCAACTTTGGGCAGCATACACACGACTATTAAGCAAAGAATCTACCTTTGAGCCAAATAAAGCAAATGGTGAAAATACACAGCTTTGGTAGGAAAACTCCTGATTGATGAGATGCATGGTGTAAAAACAGGGCAAGATGGTGTTTTGCTAGGTTAAGGGATTTCTGTTGCTTTTGGTTATAGAACTTCCTCTGGATAGGTCTTTGTATAGGAAAATAAGATTTAAGAAAAAGAAAGAGGGACCAGGGAGATAGTTGAGGGGTGTAAGCGCCTGCCCGGCAAGTGCAAAGTCCTGAGTTCAATCTCCCTGGTACAGAACAAAAAACATATTTTGGGGTTGGGGAGATGGCTCAGTGGAATAAGTGCTTCCCTGGCAAGCGCAAGGGCCTGA
>NDGM011251793.1:2738-38422 GCA_002564305.1 Octomys mimax | reverse complement strand
GGTTGACCATAGTTTTGTCCCACCCCACATCCACCTAAGTGAGACCCCTTCCTCTCTACCTTAGTCCCACATGGTTTTACACTATAAAAGTCCCTGGAAAAGACAGCTTCCTGGGGAACAACTTGCTCGGGCCCCCCTCCTGTCCCTCTCTCAGACAGGAACTTTCTTTCCCTCAATAAATATATTCTGCTCATNACCTCCATTTGTTCCTAAAATTCATTCTTCGGTTTTAGAGAACACAAACTCGTGCAGGTCAGGTCAGGAAATCGTTTTTCCCTATGTCATTTGGAGGTTCCCTGTATCATTTGGAGGTCACCTGCCTGAGATCAGTTTTTTACCCTGTATGTATCACTACCATGGGGCTACATCCTCAGCCTCCGAATGAACTCCTTAAATAGAGCAACATTGTTAATTTTCTACTGTTATCCACGTGTATAAATTAGTACCTGACACACAATACACACAGAATGCCTACATAATGAATGAATAAATAAGTGAACAGAGAATGCTAGCAGGAAGAAAGCAGAGTCAGGAAATATTTCTTTAAAAAGTTGTGCTTTGTTGGACCAAATAACTCACATGCCTTGACAGTATTTTTAAAAGTTGGAAAGGAAAAGGAAAACTTGTCCCTCCTGTTTCCACAATGCAGCATCAAGAACAACAACTACAAACTCTACATGATTAGCAGCTGCTTTTCTTTCCATAATGCACTTGATTGTCACCATGTAGAACTGCATTAGGGATAGAGCACAGCACATACATATAAAAATAAGTAACTTCCCTGGGAAGAATCAATACAGGAAGTCCCCAGATTACAAATGGATGATGTTCTGCACATTTCAAAGACAGCTGTTTAATGATCTGCTAGATCCTCTCTAACCTTTCTGGTTAGGCTCATTTCACTCTTACCTGTGCATTCAGTCATACCCTTTTTTTCGGGAATCAAGCCTGTGGCTAAGCAGAGGAATTTAGTGTGGCTAGATTTCATAGGTTGGTCAACAAAATAACGTTTCATTTATAAATGAGCTGAAGCATAACATAAATAATGATGGAGTGATTCTGCATGCTGTGAGTAGGAGGTTAGGTGGTTAGATTGAAGGAAGGGCCTTTAAAGGTTTATTTACACTAGAAGGGCAATACTGTCTGTAGATAGGAGTATGGACTTTGAAGTCAGGTGCACTTTGAAATTACACTCTTACTCTGGTCTTACTATATTTAAGCTCTTCTTCTAGTTTTTAGTGCTTTGAAGCCTTAGTTTCTTCAACTGAAAGTTAGGGGTAACCCTTGAGATATCCTGCTATGACGATTTGATGGTTAAAGGAAATAAGCATTCAGCACAGAACCAGAGATTCATAACTCTGCATCCCATTTTATCTGACTTTTAGTTTGAGCTACAAATGCTGTTTTATGCTTCTTGGGGGCCTAACAATCCAACATAGTCCCTGGTACACTACTAATGCTCAGTAGGTCTACTGAATGAGTGTTTAGCACTTACATTGATTCACATGCTGCAGAGGGATGAATTTAAGGATAGGCAAGGAGGTCTTAATGACTGAGAACTTTCCCTCTGAATGTTTTAATTTACCCTCTGCTCTCTCTCTCTGTTAATTCTACTCACAGGGCTACTAAAAGACCTTTCTTCCTATATCTTATCATTCAGTGAAAGGAGCTTTAGAATAAGTTAAAGATAAATACAATTCACCTTGAATCTTTTCCCTTTCCTTGGAATTTTGTAGTCAATAATTAGCAAAAAGCCATTCTATTAAGTAGACATTTTCATTTAAAAGGAAAATTTCATTCATGTAGACTAAGAATGGGTTTCCCATTGTGGTATCCTTTACTTTGATATATACACTTTTACTTGTAATCTGATGTCTACCCCTATCTCTGAAGATACTGTTTTGCTCGATGATAAACAACAAGAGAATTATGAAAGTTGTTCATTCACATGACTGTTTTTGCTTACTCCGATGAATGCCCTCTCTCTAGGAGCTCTAATTAGGTTAATGTGTAGTTGGGGAAGACATCTGATCCCACGTCCTGAAGCTAGACTTCTAATACAAAATTTTAGGTGCTCCCCAATGTTAGGCCTACAGATATAATTTGGATTTCTGGTATAATAAGCGATGAGCCTACTTATTTGCACCCGACCTCCTGACCACTATATACTGATAGATTGCTTTCTGCCTTACAGTTTAAGCCTCTTACCCTCTTCTCTCCAAACCAATATATGAAGGTGACTTTTATAAAACACTTGGGGTATATAAGAAACTCTTTAATATTTAACTTTTAGCTTTCCCTGCTGGGCCCAGCTGATTATTTGCTTCCTTTGATGGCTAGTGCAAATAATTGGTCCATATCTTCTTTATTGCCTGAGTGATCTATTAGGCCTGGGTGTTTTTCTCATGCATGAATATGCCAATACTACTTACCTAGGTGTTATAAATAACTTTCAAAAAAAATTAAGCCTACATAAATCCAATCCTTTGATCCTCCCCAAATTTCCCAATATTATAACTCTTTCATCAGTATCATTCCACATTTTTTATGTTCTGTCTACTTTACCCACTTGTCAGCTTACACAAATTGCCAATGTAATTCAGGTCTGTTTCAAGCTGATTGGTTCATCTGTTCTTGGTTTATAACCCATAGCTATTATCTCCTACACATTCATATCTGGAGAACAATGTAGATTTCCACCTTAAATCTACTTGACATTAATGGATAAATTCATAAGCGACCATGGTACAGAGCATTTCAAAATGCTTCTCTATTAAAGCAGGAAAGCCTATGGGATATCTATGCCCCTGAGAGTTACGTGGATTTGTCACAATCACAGATTATCCATGGGTTCCACTGAAGTTAATGATGTTAGAGGCTTGTTTGGAAATTACTGTCTAAATTGTTCTTATTTAATTGACCTATGCAACCTGACATTTTATACCACCACACATAATTTGTACTATAGACTTGTTCTCTGGGATCCCAAATGAAGTATTCTAATTGTCTCCCAATAAACAGCTTCTTATGAGGACCAAAGCAAGGTAGTAAAACAATTTAGAGGAATTCATCATTTAATTCATATTATTTCTACCATCAGTCCTTAACATCCCAAGAACACAGGTTTTGGGGGGATGATAAGATCAATTAAATTTCTTTAGTAAATTCCTTGTTGGTCCCAAGATTATTTTCCATCACTTAATAATAATGATGCATAAATTAATGAAACAGGGATTTCTCAGGTAATTTTTCAAAGTATCAACCATTATTACAAGAAAGAAAAAAAGGATGCTGACCTGCCAGCATCAGATTAAACACACCACATTGCTGAACTATTAGCTGTTATCATTTTCTCTGAACCATTCTTACTCTCATCACTGATGTCTGCAACACATTGGAAATCAGACAAGACACTGCTCATGTAACGATTGATATAAAGTTCAAGTTTGCACTTTAATGTATAATAAACAATAAATAACATATTACACAATATGATATGTGAAATATATACAGTGTTAATTTTTTGTGGTACGAGGAATCAAACTCAGGACATTGCACATACCAACCCTATGTACAGTGTTCTAACCAAGGTAGTTTCATTACTATGGTTAAGGCAAACATCTAGAATAGCTTCTTCACATAATGACTGACACATGTACATTCATAACAAGGCATCTCTATGCATGTATATGAGGGAGTCTAATGACCCAAGAAAATATTCACACTATGATAATGAAATGCTGTAGCCAGTTTTGGTGATGCTGGAAGTAAAAGTTTTAGCAATAACAATAAATGTTGCCTCTCAATGTGTCCATCTGTCCACAATCTCTTGCCATATGCCCCTGCTTTAGAGTTGCCATGGAAGTAAAAGTTTCACCACTTCAGTTACCTAATTTCTATGTGGAGAATAAATGGTTATCATTTTCAATTTTAATTGAAGTGAAATTTTTATGACATTTATTTTCTCCATTGTTTTATTTTATTTCCACTCATTTTTCTTAACATGTCACATTTATTTTTTAATTCATGATAATGGCAATAAAGGAAAAGCTAATCATATTAGCTTCTCAATTTTGAAAGCAAAATAGCAAAAAAGACTATCAGCTAAAATATTTATTTTCAGTACATGTGATAACTTATTTTATTCATGAACAATTTGTCCCACAATCTCTGATTTAGAAATAATCTTGTCTTTTTTTCTAAGCTCCAGCTGAAAATTGATAATAGGCTGTACTTTTTGGTATATGTTCTGCCTGTACCACAACTGATAATGTTGACTTGTTTTCCTACTAAACAGAAAAAAAAAATAAATGTGTGAGAGCATCATGGCTTTTGTAGTAATAAAATTAGAAATTTTCAGGTTTCCTGCTTTTGGGCTGGAAATTTTTCACATTGACTCTCAGATTAATTTCTCTTATGTTCACTGTAAAGTATCTTTTCCCAATTGACATTTTTGGGGCCATAAAAATAGTGTCTAATGAAAGAAGAGAAGGTGGAATGAGAGAAGCAACCAGAAGAATTCCAGTCGCCTCTGCTTTGGATGCGTCCTCCATCAGGGACTGCACATATTGTGTGGTTCCCGTGTTCACTGGAAAGGCCCTGAATCCTCAGTTCCAACTCAGAAGTAGCAGGATCCATGCTCGGTACAGCTACAGCTCAGTTGGGCTGGCTCCTGGCTGTTCATAGCATTTCCTTTCTTTATTCCTAAAACCTTGGAGGTAACTGTAGCTTCTTCCTGGGGCTGCTAATCTCTGAGCCAATACTTATAAGATTTATCATATTTAAATTTAAATTTTGTTATCCATACATTTGGTAATTGTTTTAATAGTAGTATCCATCTTATATAATGTATAATGTACAATTGGTGAAGTAATTGTCTACTAAAATTAAAGCAGCTAATAAAAGAAAGAAAATCCAATTCTTCTTAATGTAATAAAAACATTCTTTTCAAAATAGAAGACAAAGTTAATAAATTCATCATTATTTTCATAGCTTATAAAAATACAGAAGAATTAGGAAAACAATGCAAAAACGAAAGCCTAATATATTGCCAATGTTTTGAGTCTTAATTTATGAAATTGTCATGTATAAGATTTATTATGCAACTCAGAGTATTTTGTGGTTTCAGAAATGGAACAAAAAGGCTGAATTTAAACAAATGTATATGAAAAATTTAATGATGTTTTTATAAGCTGTGGAACCTTTTATTCAAATTGCTTAGAACGTTGTTCTTAATGATATAGGATAAAAAGTATGTGGAAGTAGATCCCAGGTCACATGATAGATTTCATTCAAATTTTATAAGGCAATTGGTTCTAAACATATAGATAGATAGATGAATATAACAACATATTATTCAACATATAGACTTCTGAAAATGCCACAGTGTATTAATCATTTTGAATATACTTCCCCTCCTTTCTTTAGCTAGTGCACCTTAATTTTATTCAATGCAAAGTAAATATTCTATCCCTGCAAGGTTTTTCTCAAGTTCCACACCTAGATTTATGTGTCACCAGTGTTCTTGCATCACACTGTTCTTCCTCTATCATATAGTACTTCAAATTTTCACTTACAATTACTGTTTCGCAGCTGTCTGTATGCCTCACTTACATGGGAGCCAGAAACTCCATGTTATTCAATTTTCTAATCATGGGACCAGTTCTTTACAACTTTGCTCATAATAGAGGTATTTACAACATATTTATGAAATTGAATTGAAATAAATATTTTAATTAATTTCATTGAGAAATAAGATGAAATTTGAAGATTTTTCATGTTAATTGCAAAGCTGTGGATCAAAAGAAAGATCATAAGAGGCTTTGAATAGACTATATTTTTACCATACAAAATAGTCTGGGTAAATATTTTTCAAGTGTAGAACATTGCTTTAAAGACATTATTGGTCCAAGACTATTTTTTAAATAAATTGTCATCCAATACCTGACAGTAACAACCAGGTAGCAATTTAAGGTACACTATTTTTTTGACCTGTTGATATGACAAAGAGATACTGGAGAGAGAAACGCTTCATAAAAATAATAATATCTGAAGAGAGGCCTCTCAAATTTATATTAGAAAGTAGAATCAAATTTTTTGAAAGATCACAGAAGTGTTTTTAGCAAGGCAAGTTACTGAGCAAATATTCTTTGTATGTACTTTTGATGTTTCCTGAAAAATCATTTTATACACTGAACAAATCAATAAAATGTTTTAATTTTAAGAACATTTTTTCTTATAAATACAATTCCAAGTATTTAAAGCAAGGTGACAGGAAATTAAGACGTTAATGAAGGTCTGAAGACATATTGTTTTCTTGTCCTTTGACTAATATGCATTCAACCTGTTGCCACGCAATTCTGTTCCACTTTTTATAAGCAGCACATAACACTACACGTGGAGAAGGCATTGCTCATGCCGTAGCATTGCAATGTATTCTCGCTTTCTAGGTGAAAAGAATTGAAAGTCGATAGTATAAAACTAAATAAGGTCACTGTTTATTGTTAAAGAGAAAGTGCACAGAAGAAAAAATTACTTTGGTTTATATAAAAGTTGTTCACAGAAATTAGAAAAACTAGTGACTTGACTAAGTACCATCAAAGTCAACAATTAAAGAGATCTCCACGTTGCTAGACATTGCCTACTAGAAACAAGGCTTTGCAAATTGGATATTATTTTCCTGTGTAAAGGAGGTTACCACAAAAAAGCACCATGCTGGTCAACATGCTGCCTCTTAACTAGCACAATTGTATTCCCTAGATTGCAGAATGAGCTATGCTTTTCACTCTTATGCCTCATATCCAACAACTGAAAAAAAAAAATGAAAAGCTTCATCTTTTTGGTGTTACATTCATCATTATAGACGTCCCCTACCAGTGGACTCCTTACACAAATATCTTAGCTTTGAATTGGGGCTCAACAAATTATAACTCTCAAGTTAAATTTTGCCCATTGTTTGATTATTAATAAAGTTTAATTCAACCACAACCATGCATTTTGATTTAACTATTGCCCATGAGTACTTGCACACCCCGACAGCAGAGCTCAGTAGTTGCAGTAGTGTATATATTTACCTTTTGGCCCTTTACTTCTATAAAGCAGTGGTGACTTCTTAAGCTACGGTAAAGTACAAAGAAAACTACTGCTCATGTGTGTTTTAATTTTAAAGCAAAATTTCTTTTCTGCATCCATAGGCGTTTTTCCCCTTAAAAGGTGTTTAGTTTCCAATTTCGTGAAACAACAGAAGCAGAAGTACTCCAGTAAGTGTGCTTGCTTACACGAATAACTCGGGAAAGTTTGAATATATACTTCCTGGCACAATGCAATGTTAGAAACCCAGAAATATATCTGCTTGGACTTTTAAGAGAAATATATGGAAAGCATCTTTTTAAACTTTGAGAATATTTATTTTCTCTTATGGAGGCATTTTAGTATGGAGAGTTGAGTTTTGTATGAAAATATAGCAACTAGCATAGTTGCGTTATTATTCCCTACTAAAATATTTGGCCCTGAGACAAGTTATCCTGTAAACAAATAAGCAAAAAAAAATTGGCTAAAATAAACTTAAACTCTTATACACTGAAGATGATACATATCTATTACTTTAAGTAAATCTATCTTCATGGATCTCAGACTGTTTTTTATACTTTAAATTATCCTTACAGGGTACTCTCAGTAGCTTTTGAAATTCACGTTTCTATGACTACATGTACAGAACTATGTTTCATCATTTGTTCATTCCCATCTCAGACTACTATTGGACGGCCATATTGTATGTGTAAATGTCTCAATCAAATATACATTTCTGACAGCAGAGCGCTCCCTAGAGAAAATCACATATTAATTCAGACATTTACCTTAAGCATTGTGTCCAGGAGAATGAGAATAAACTCAGCTGAAAGTGTCTGGTGTGTGTTTCAAAGACAAGGAGATGAAATAGCCCACATGTCCCTAATAGGCACTCTGGTTTTCTGGATCTTTCCCCAACATACAAAGCCAGTTCTGTTTTTGGGCCTTTATATCGATTGTTCCCTATCCTCAGAATGCTTTGTTCTTAGATAATTACCTGGCTGACTCTTGTTTTGCCAGTCAGATTTTTAAAAATCACCTTCTCAATGAAATCTCAAAGCAATTTTCAAATTTTTGTGTTGTTTTTCTCAGATTATAGGCAGCAGTGGGCAACTTTCTGATATTCACTTTTATTTCACCCTGTGTATTCAAACATTCACTAAAAGTCTTACATACACCTCAGATTGAACACATCATAAAATACATTCGACTTCTTTTTTTGTAAATCTTTTCAATGCTACATTTTTATACATTTAACCATTAATCATTTTACCCAACACATATTTATTTACCACCTATGATTTTTGCTTCAGTAAACATGAGGGTTACATGCTGTATAAATGAGGTCAGAAAATGAGAAGCAGGGGTGAATGCTTTCCCAGAGCCTGCCAGCATGCATTCAGCCTGATGCTAAACCTTGTCAATCACCTGAACTTTCTCAGATTTGCCCATTGCTTTACATACTTACTAGAGTCATAGTCGGGGGCCAGAGAGATGGCTTAGTAGAATAAGTGCTTCCCTGGCAAGTGCAAGGACCTGGGTTCATTCCCCAGGTCCGTCAAAAAAAGGAAAACTATAGTCATAGTCATACAGAAGCTATCTTATAAGAAGAGCACCATCACTTCTGGCTATATTTACAGTTACCCTTCCAACTTGCTTCTTTTCGAACCACTTTCAATGTTTCAGAAAAAGAAATGTCTTTGAACGACAGCCGTCATCATGACCCTTTCCTGCCAACCACCCTTCAGTGGCTTTCTCAGTTCCCTCCCTAGCGAAAATAACAACTCTTAAAAACCGGACCAGAGGCCAGCCAGATAGCTCAGAGGATTAAAGTGCCTGCTTATGCAGGCACAAGAATCGGGGTTCAATCTCCACCTGGTATGTTGTGCCGGCTTTGCCCTTGGGCGCACTGAGCTGGTGACTGAGTGGTGGTGTGTGCCTGTAATACCAGTGCTTGGGAGGCTGAAAACAGGAGGATCATTACAAGTCCCATCTGTGTAGTGAGACCCTGTAGACCCTGTAAAAAAAACAAAAACAAAACAAAACAAAAAAACAAAACAGGACCAGAAAGACCTTGCAGCGTCTGTTTCCATCTTTTCTGCTTGGTCTGTTGACTTTCCTCTTTCCAAACATAATTTTCTGTGTCCACTTTTCAATCCCTTTAGTATCTGATATGCTCACTCTTAAATCTCTTCCTTTCCATAAAAGGTGTGTTCACTGCAATGCTTTTTTGTAGCCAGTTCTTTTTGTATCCTCAATTTTCTGTTTAATACTACTTCTTCAGAGAAGCTCCCTCTAGTGCAGATATCAATTCTGATTTCTAACTCTGTCTTGACTTATTCTTACCTCCCCAACTCTCTCACGAGACTCATCGGAGTTCATTATTTACATGAAGTCTGACATCTCTACTGGGTCATGTCTATCAGATTCACTTTTATACCCTTGTCATCAAGTTGTAATTAAAATAATAATAGCTACTGAGGGAACAGAGTATCTATTTGTTGGATGAATAATATAGTCTAAATGAAAAGGAAATAATGCAAAACTTTGGATTGAGAGAAGCAAGTACAGAAAACTGATGAAAGAAGAAAAATACTTTGATAAAGATGTTAGTAGCTGCAAAAATATGCCATATCTAGAGATTTGACTAAAAATGGATGAGAATGGATATGAGTCTATTACAACCTCAATTTTTTTTCAGAGCATAGGAGAACATGCAACATTAGATAATATGAGAAATACAAAAGAACCGCAACTTTGTGTGACAGAGGACTGAGATATTTTGAGTCAATGGTGCTTATAAGACCTCCACATTAAGATAGCTTATTGTCATATAGAAGTTGTCTTATATGAAGAAAAGTCTCTGAGCTTATGTTTCATGAGCATCATTTTTGCAATCAATTTCAACAAATTCCTTTTATTATATGAAGGAAATAATAGTGTGAACTTATATTAATAAGGTTATTTTTAAAAGTCAGAGTAATATGTATCCTTAAAACAAATATTCTTTTTAAAAATACATTTTATCATATATTTTAAGGTATATAACATGGTATTATAAGATACATATATAATAAAATGATTACTATAGTCAAGCAAATCAACATATCTACCATCCTATATGTTTACTACTTTCCATCAGGATAGCTATAATCTACTTCTTCAGCAGTCTCTATTCTGTACCTTAGGTCCTTATACTTTTTAGATTTATTTGTGTGCTACTTTGTACCCTTTGACCTGTATCTACCTTTTTACTCTTTCAACAACAGGAAACATTATTGTAGTCTCTGTGTGTCTGTCTCTGTTTCTCTGTCTCTCTCGTTTAAAAAAAAAGATTCCAGGGCCAGGGATATAGCTCAGTGGCACAAATGTCTTCCTGGAAAGCACAAGGTCCTGAGTTCATCCTCAGTCAAAAAAAAAAAAAAAAGATTACACCTCCTATTGAATTTATACAATACTTTTTCTTTGTGTATCTGCCTTATTTCTCTTAGTATTATATCCTCCACGTTCATCTATCTTTTCGCAAAAGGCAAGAACTTATTCTTTTGTAGGGATGGATGATATTCTGTTGTGTGCATTTATCATGGTTTTTTATTTTATAAAAGATACATAGATTGTTTATTCATTTTAGCTATCATAATTAACATTTCAATGAATGTGGGACAGCATATATCTTTACAAGGTATTGATTTCATTTGCCTTGGAGAGCCATGGCTTGTTAATATGCTAGTTCTATATTTGTTTTTTTCAGGAACATCTATGTTGTTTTCCATAGTGGCTGCAGCAATCTATTTCCCCATCAACAGTGGGAAATAATTCTGTTTTCTCCACACCATTTCTAATACTGTGAATGTTGTGAGGGTTTTCATTTTGATAATTGACCTCCTGAAAGATGTGAGGTATATCTCAAAGTGCTTTTGATTTGCAACAGGTGGTTGTTCTTTCACACACGCAAACATCAGTGCAGGAACACAAGAAACATGAAAAACCAAGGGAACAGGATATTACCAAAGGAACACGGTAACTGCATTCACTAGCTACAAAGAGAAGGAAATTTATGAGTTGCTGGAGAGCAAATTCAAAATAATGATCTTAAGGAAACTTAGCAGGAAAAACTGTATATAAATAAAATCAGTAAAACAATTCATGACCTAAGAAATTCCACAGGCAAATAGGTATCATGAAGCAAACAAATACCGTAGCTGAAAAAATTATCAAATGAAATGAAAAACGTAGCAGAGAGCTTAAATAATAAGCTAGAGAAATTAGAAACAAAAATATGTGAATGTGAAGGTAGGTTTCTTCAAATTACCTATGCAGAGTAAAAAAAAAACAAAGAAGAAAAAGAAGGAAAGTGAAACGTATGAGACTCCAATAAGCAAGTAAACAATTTCATTATGCGAGTTTCAGACAGAAAAGAATATTTATTTACTGAAAAACATGGCTGCAACATTCCCACACCTGAAAAGGGATACAGACATCTAGTCTCTTGAAACTCCAATGTCCTTAAAATATTCAACTCAGCCCCTTTCTAAGCCACCTAGTAAGTAAAGTGCATCTTTTTGCAATCTAATGACCATATATCACTTAGCAGTCTCATAGAGACCCTAGAATTAAGATTCATTCTCTCTCTCTCTTTCTCTCTTTCTCTCTCTCTCATTCTCTTTCACTCTTTATTCTCTAATTTATAATATAAATTCTCTTGAGTTTGTCATAGTCCGTTATGACTTTTAAACTTGACAGTGGTGTGAAAATGATATACATTAAATACAAAAAAAAGTTCTAAGATGTGAAATTTGATATTCTCTTGCAATGCCATGTAGCAGCAGGGAGCTGTAGCTCCCAGGCAGCCAGGTAAGGACAACAGTACCCAAATAATACTTTACTGAATATTCTGTTGCTGCGCCATGGTTTTCAGTACTTTAGGTATATTGAATGTATTTACAATATTTTAAACTTACGCCAAGTTGTTGAAGATATAACACAATCAAAGGTGATATTTAGCTGTAGCCTCATCTTGTGTCTGAGGATGAGAAATGTACTTGGACATCAGATAAGTATGTAATTTTTAATATACTGATAGGAAAAATATGAAACATTGTATGTGTTAGCACCCACGTGAAGATTTTTCCAGTTCTGCAGGACAATCTTAGATTTGGAAGCTCACTGCAGAAGGAGCTCTAGATAAGACTATCTCTTCAACTTTTGCAAGTTGCTTCTTAGGATGATGGTTGTCCATCTCCATGGCATAGTCAATATGTTAGAAGTCTTTGGTCCTCATAATAGCTAAAATACACATCTTGTAGAATCACTTAGTCTTGTCTAAATAAGAGCAGATTAGAAAACATCAATCTTCTTTGCATTATACTCTTTTGAGGGAGTAGTGTGCTGGAAGTTGCCATTTACCTATAATACTTCCCATAAGCTATAGCCTGTGAAGTGCAAGCATACTCGTGGAAGGTGCATTAATTAGCCTTTCCTTGTTAAGACAAAATACCTAACATGCATAATTTAAAGGAAGATTGACTTTGGAACATGGTTTCATAGGTTTCAGTCCATAGTTACAGGCTGTGAGGCAAAATTGTCAAAGCAGAGTGGCATATCACCTCATAACAGTTAGGAAGTAAAGAGAGTCAGGAAGAGCCAGAGAAAGAAGAGGGGAAAGTGAGAAGATTGTACTCTTTCAGGCTAGGCTTCCAGTGAGCTAACTTCTTCCAACCAAACCTCCTAACACCTCCTTCAGCTATAAACTTATCAAGGAATTAATGAATTCATGAAGCTAGTGTCACCATGATCTGATCATCTTGCAAAAGCTTCGTATCAAAAAAAAAAAAAAAGAAAAAAGAGCCTTATGGGGGATAATTTTTTTCTAAAATTAAAAGAAGGTTATGGAATTTTATCTTTTTGTATGAGAGGAAAAGTGATCAAAGTGACCAAAGTGTTCTTTATCTCAATTATTTTCATAGTAGACATTCAGACTTGCTCAATGAAGCCATGCTAAGACTGTCAGAGCTTTCATGGGCATCTGGATTGGGGATATCACTGTCTTCAGGTCAATGTACTAAGATAATTTGGAAAGAGAAAATACTTTTGCTTGCATTTGGTATTTCGTAAAACAAATTTTCAATATGTTTTGAGCTCCCAAAGTGGATAGAATTATTACTTGAGGATAGAATTTTTATTTAACCATTCCAGAATATGACTAAATTGGCAGGTCAATAGTTTAAAATCTCAGTCTAAAAAACAATTGTTTTGACATCAGTGGAATATTGTATATCTTATTATTTATTGGTAATTTTAAAAGTTAATACAATAGGAGGAAGACATAAAGTATAATAAAATGCTTAAAATTTATGCTTTAACAGATAAGGAGACTGTACCATGACAAGAAAATAGCTAAATGTATAGAATGTTTTCTATGAGAAAATATATTTCTAGACAAATTCAAAAAGAATAACTTAAAATTCTTTTATGTTCTAAAAAGTTAAATCTCCACATACTTGAAACACATTTTACCTTTTCCAAAATTATTTCTTCCACCAGAATCACACAATCATAATATTCCGTCAGTCCTTTACTTCATAATCAAAATTTAAATTGATTAAATTTTATTAATATATAGGTGATCATTTTAATTTTTGAAAATAACATAGCTACAGACAAGGTGCAGCTGAAAACATCAATAAATGCATGCCAAAAAAGTGTGTTTGTGTGTGTGTGTGTGTGTTTGTGTGTTGGAGGGTCTGTCAGATTTGAAATATAAACTGGTAGTTTGGCTTCCATTAAAGCTTTGTATATTAGACTCTTCCTGTTATTCTCCTTCCCCTAAAGCTTTTGGCTATTGTCACAGGACAGAAATGCTACTCAAGGAAACATTTCCCATCACCTCTATAAAACCAAATTAAATGACTTGAGACTATAGTCTCAGAGAAGCTACATTTTAGATAAGACATTGGTTGATGTGTAATTTCATATACATATTGTATTACACATTTATATTATTATCTATAGAAAGGAATATTTTATAGCTTCATTTTATAAAATACAAATCACATATCCTCAGACCACACTGCAGTTTGTAGTGTTACTTGAATTGGGCATCAATAATGAACTTCAAAATGAGGGGTTGATGTGACCATATTTCTATAATTCTTCTAATACTGTACATTCCTACCCATAGTATGCAATAGTTTACATAATATTATATATTTATATCTATCATTACAACACATATAACAATCAGATAGATATTTCAAGGGTGTAAAGAATACAGTGGAAGGGCTGCTCAAATAGCTCAGTGGACTAGAGTCTGCTTAGGAAGAATGTAAAGGCCTGGGTTCTATCTCTCGCCTGCTGTGCTGGCTCCACCCCCTGGGTGAGCTGAGATGGTGATGGAGACTGAGCGTGGTTGCACACACCTGTAATCCCAGCACTTGAAAGTCTGAAAAAGGAGAATCACTATGAGTCCAATCTACATAGTGAGACCCTGTAGACCCTGTACCACATAGACCCTGTACAAAAAAAAAATACAGTGGACATGAAACACAGCAGCACTTGGAACATTATATGTCCTCAATATTAAGTAAATGAATAAATGAGGCAAATAAAAAATGAGTAATAGAAACACAAGTATTTCATTCATTTTACTGTAATCTAGACCGCATTTGGTTATAATACCTGACAAAAGTTAATTACATCTAATATTTTAAAATGATTTAATAGGTAGTTTCACCCTCTAAATTATCTCTTTCTATTCTCTTTCAGCCATAATTTGTTCAAACTTTTGTATAGAATTATTTGCAGTCTTACATAATAATTAGGGAAACTAAGGGAATTAACACAGCAAAAGTCTATTTCTTTTTCTGAACATGTGTCTTAGAATTTTAATAATGATCCTGGAAAAGATTATCCTTTTGTAGAAGAGAGAGAGGGTAAATCTCTGATCATCATGTCCAAAAAATAAAGGCAGGGTTCAAATCCAAATCAGTTTGATTCCATAAAGAGAGATCTTTTCTTCAAGTCAGACCATCTCCAAGAAGTGTATTTTCCCTTTTCTCCTGAGCCCTGCCAACTTACTCAAGATGCTATCATTAGCCTGAGCTTTCAATAATTGCCAACTGTGAACAAGTGAAGCACCCACCTGACTGAGATGCTTTGAAGAATATAAACGAGAAAAGTTTAATCACCTGGCTAAATGTTTAGATGAATGATGAATCTTGTTTGAACAAAAGAGAGTCCTCATTCTTTTGACCTATCTATTGAAGTCAAATGACCATACTGACAATTCTCTAAAATTATAGTTAGGTTTTCTTCATTTATTGTATTACATTTGTGCTTTTCTTTGTCCTGATAGTACAGTTACACACACACACACACACACACACACACACACACAGAGGAAGAGAGAGACAGAGACAGAGAGACAGAAACAGAGAGAGAGAAGCAAAAGATTATGAAATGAAATGTTATTGGTAAGATGGAGGTGACACTAATTTATGCATGCATCAGGACAATTTAAATTTATGTATTTTGCTTTAAACTTATGTACTTTGCTTTTTTGAAAGTAAGCTTCATTTATATAAAGTTATGATGTTAAATGCTGAACTACACAAGTTTAAATATCTTTTGAAAA
The DNA here is from genome assembly GCA_002564305.1 of Octomys mimax. Taxonomy (NCBI): domain Eukaryota; kingdom Metazoa; phylum Chordata; class Mammalia; order Rodentia; family Octodontidae; genus Octomys; species Octomys mimax. Next base: position 22,722 of record NDGM011251793.1, on the reverse strand, counting down.
TGAAATTTTTGAATGATTTTTATCTGAAACATTCTTTAAAAGTTACTATTATCTTTTAAGAAGCAGGATGGACTGTTGGAGTTTTATAGGATCTATAATGAAGCATCTTCTCCTAGAGATATTGATAAAGTGCCCCCAAATATTCTTGTTTAAATAAACACTAAACATTTTGAAAAATTCCTTAGGCTCTTGTCTGGACTTGAAATTTATTTCTCATTCTTAGTTTAAATGATAATTACAGGAACATTGTAACTATACGTGCTTTAAAACAAAAAAAATATTTTACTTGAAAAATTTACAAATCTTTTATCTTGCTCTTCTGAAACAATGATATATATATATATATATATATATATATATATATATCGATTTTTCCTCTCTCTATGTTCTAAGTAAAAAAAGAAAGCATACCTTTAGTTCCATCCCAATACCACACAAAGAACATGTGAGCTGAGATATAATCAAATTATTAGTGTGCAATTGATCAAAACAATACACATATAAAGTTTGAGGAACAGCCATTAAATTTTCTTTCCTAATAAGATACATGTGCAAATTTACAATTAATTTATATACCATCAAGGAATATAAATTATTTCCAAATTTGAAAAGTCTCAATGTCAATTCTATTTTTTTCACTTTGACACATCAATGTGCAGGTAAATATTGTTCAAACAAGTCAATGGGAAGGAGAAGAATTTTTTTTATCTTAGTGCTAATTCTTTAAATCTCTTCTATGGTGTATACCAAAAGTACATGATGATTCATCATTAAAACTTACTTTTAAATTCCTATGAGTTAATAGCCATCAGGATTTCTTTTTAAGTTTAGTTGAAAGCAGTTAGCAGGAGCCATCCCTGCAAAAAGCAGTATTGCCAGATCATTAAAGTCATTCATGATCCTTTTGTGTAAAGCCGTAGTGGGATTAGAGGTGAATAAAAAACAAACAGGTGGTTCAGAAGGTAGAGGAAAGAAAGGGGAAGCAGGTCTTGACACCAGGTATCATTTTTCAGGCAGTTGAGATTCATTGAAGAGTAAAACAAGAAAGCTGAAGCTGTAGAAATAGATTGCATTAAAAGTGTGTATGTCTATCCCTTGGAAAGACTTCATTCCTTCTCAGGTTGTACATAATCCAGTGTTAACACAGCTGTTCTAAGAAATTCTGACTCATTATCTATGACAGGAATATCAATGGGTACATTAGAACTACCTAGCTCATGCCTGGGCTGCAGTTTCATCTCACAACTCAACAGTTATGTGTTAAAACAAAACAAGTTATAGTTTTGGGGTAAGTGACTTTATTGGTACAAGTGATGAAATATAATTTTAAACCTCTTTCTTATCTTCTAGCCTTTCAATTTCCTTCAGCATAAGAGAAGTCTGTACCAAGAAACAATCAGTCCCACAAAGCAGAGAGTTATGAAGAGAAGCAGAACTGTGCTTTAAGGTCCCAATTGCCTGAAACTGTCTATATAGCCTAAGGCATGAGCTTCAACCTTCCAGAGTCCTGGGAGTCTCAACTCTAGAGGTAAACAAAGAGCTGAGGCCCAAGCCACACCCCCAGGAATTTGAACTGCAGTAATTGGAACTGAAGCCTGGAACCCATCAATTTTTTTCAAAATCTCTTCAATCAAAGCTAATGTGAAGGCAAGATTGCAAAAGTTAAACTTAGAATCATCGTCCATGCAGTATTGGAAAAAATAGGAGGAATGCTCACCATGGACACTGTGACTAATTTTCTGTATTTTCTTCATGTTATTTTTTTATTAAAAAAATGAATGTTACTTGAGTAAAATAAATGCTACACTTGGCTAGAGTATTAAAATTCTTTTATAAAAAAGATAATTAGCAGAGAAGGCAATGTGATTTAAAAAAAAACTAAATGCAAAGAGCACAGAGACATCCAAAATATTTATACTATGCTATCATTGTTCATGGTGTTGCATCTCATTTTTAACTTTTGGCATGGGAGAACATATCCTCTTAGCTTGAGATTCAAGAGTGCAGTACCGATGCACAGTTCCCCTTTTTCTGCCTGTTGGACATCATAAGATTAGCAATAAACAGCTAATATTACTCCATAAACAAAGTGCACTTCTTTTTAACCCATGACAAATCTTAGAAGAAAATCAGATAAGCCTTTTGAATTACCAAGATCAGAAATAACTGAGATTACCTAACAAAAAAACTCCCTTGAGTTGAATAATTTTGTGAATTAAAAGATGAAATTTTACATACTGCATGATCTTTACTGTTACTTTTGCTTTATTGCATTACCCTGGCATTCATAAAAAATAAATGTGCTTCATATTACTATATTTTGTAGATACATAGATTTTATTCCATCACTTTAGTTCTTTCCTTGATGTATTTTTCCTAGTGCATCAACTCACATCACTTCAATTTATTAGGAATTTAGCTTACTATTATATTTTATATGCTTCACATGATACAATATGGACACCTTGATTGATTCTAAACTTTCGTCCATCTTTTACTTTATAAGTGAAGATCAATAACTAAGCTTAAACATTGACCTAAAATAATCTTAGCCAGAAGGGCTGTTCTCTGTATAGCAATTTAAATTTTTCTTAAAGACAAAATGCCATGATGAGGAGCAATCAATGCTTTTTATTCTAGTTTTTCTACTTGATTTATTTGGTTGTGAATTCCTTTAGAGTAACAGAAGAACTTATATATTGATAGTTTGGAATATGTGCTTTGAGGAGATTTAGTTGAATACTAGGTTGTCCGGTTGTTGAAGTTTTATTTATCTGTGTGAGTTATTGACTTGACATAGAAAAGTGACCCTGATTTGAAGATCTGATACCTTTGCTTCTGAAATAAATACAGTGATGGAAAGTAAACCTTTTGTAAATGTTGAGCGACAGTAATTTTGGGCAGAGGGGATTAGAGGAGGTTAATTGGTTTTTTGTTTGTTCATTTGTTAATTGTATAAAAACAAAGCAACCATATAAAATTGTGATATTAGGAGAACTATCATCTGAGTTTTTCAGAATGATTTTTCTCATTTCAGTAATACCTGCCTAACCAGAATTAGACATCACTTTAAGATTTACTTTTAAAAATAAAAGTTTCTTCAAAATGAATGAGGTTTAAATTAGAGTATCAACTGGCTCAAAGCATAAGGGAATATTTAAGAAAAAAATAATCTGAAGCATGTTTTGTACAACTACGTCACAAATCAATATTTTAGACACTTTGAAGCTCATCTCCTTACTTCTCAACCTTCAGACTTCGGAGACAGGGGATATATGTTTATATCCTCTCTGTTTCTAAAATAAATTGTTTTTTTAGTTTGGCATCTCTTTTACAGAAAGGCCCACTGCAAATGTCAATTTTTCTAATTGATCAGAACCATACCAGTGGGAAGAATGAGAAGACAAGAGTACAGATGTCATTCAGGGTCAGTTTGTGTATTTGTATTACAGGAAAGCATTGCTTTTTTTTTGTTTGTTTGTTTTCTTTAAGCCATTCCCCTCAGACCCTACCTTTTAGTCAGAGTTGAGCTAGCTGGGGAAAAATATCTTGCTTTGTGCAAAGATTTACACAAATGATGAAAAGAGATACATATGTATGTTAAAATTATTCCCGAACACTATTCTCTCAAGGGCAATAAATACATCTGAGTTAATTTCTGCCATGAAAACAGAAATACGAGGCTCATAATGGAACTTTAGTCACAATATATTTTCAATGAATTAAAAATCCATTTAGTATATAGTCTCTCAGAAAGAAAGAAAAACTGCTTGTTTATAAAATAGAACTTAAAACTTTAAAACGCGTAACCTAAAAAAATAACATTTAGAACAATTTCATAAGCAGCTTTTCTTTTCTTATCAACTTTAAATTAAGCACAATCAGGTTCCTGGGGGTAGGGGACAGGTAAGTGGCATAAACTAGATGTTCAAACATACTATTTTAATCTAAATATGCTACCAAAGGTAAACAATTGTCAGTAATGTGCTGTAGGATTTGTATGTGATCTAAAGATATTTTTGACAACTGAAAATGAATAAAGGTCACAGATGGGACTTCTGTGCAGTCCTATAGGGAAAAATACATTTTTTGTTATTGATTTTACTGAGAAAGAAATAGCATTGAGATAGTTTCAAAAGAGCTTAGTAGGATAGTTACAATAATTAATACATTACATGTTGTCTTTGTAGTAGTTATTCATAGTACAAGATGCAGACATGATATCTTGTCTAAACACTATTAGTACAAGTCTTTCTTCCATTAAATTAAGAGAAAATAGCTGTGTATCTATCCTATTTTGTATATACAAATATATATATATATTTTTTTCACTACAAAATGCTTCATTTATATCCCCCTTTTTTGTTTACTTTTGTCAGAGATGGGTATTCTATTGCCATTCAAATATTGTAGGTTAGTGAATTCAGCAAAGTAATCCAAAATAGCCCAGTAGTCCATAATAATAGTGGGTTATCCATAGGACTGGGAATGTCAGAAGTTGTTGACTTGAGCTTTCACAACTCAGCATATTAATATGGCTTTACTTTTTATATTTTGGTTTTATACTTTTCTGCTAGATGGCTAAGATCAAAATAAAGCAATATCTATATAATGAAAAATGTAATTTTGTATCTGACCAGGTCAGTCAACTCCCCTCAGGATTTAACTTGAAACCCTGTATGTCAGTTTGTAGATCCTTTGTCAGTGTCAGCCATGTAGTTGAGTCACGGCCATTGCTTGATCAATTTGATCTCTGTGAAAGCCTGAGAGAGTGTTTTCTCTTCATGTGACTCTCCTTAGGCACATTCTACATTGTTGATCACTTTCCTCTGTGGCCCCATAATCTCCTTGATTAGAAAATTTGGGACACCACTGAGATACAAGATGTTACAGTACAGGTTCTCATATCCTGAGTCCTTACTCACCTTGAAAGGCTAGGGCCAAAATGTTGGCTATCCTTGTAGCCCTTCTTTTTCTCTAAATTTTGATCTGCACACTTATATTGTTTTTTTTTTTTTTTTTGTTTTGTTTTTTGTTCTTTTTTTTTCCAGAACCAAGGATTGAACTCAGACCCTTGTGCTTGCCAGGGAAGTGTATATTTCATTGAGCCATCTCCCCAGCCCCCAGACTTACATTGTTAACAAAGAGAAGCATAATGATAATATTACCCTATAATATAGGCAGTTGAGATTACCGTCACTGTCTGAATATCAAACACGCTACACATAATATGGAACAGGTATTTTCCATCAATTGTTGATATGGGACAAAGTAAAATTGTTGTTTGGTTGAAACAGTTTCATAAAAAGAATAAGTAAATTAAACAAAGTCATGATATATATTACATATATGTGTGGCATCATTACTATTGAAAATTAATATTTCATAGTCTTATAGGCCACTCTTTTTCCTTTATAGTAAATTTTGCCTCATATTCTCTTTGTATATTAGTATTAATAACTATCATTGGTCATATATTCTGCAAATACTCTCTGTAACTATAGTTTTTATTTGCTTACAGTTTCTATTTTATATTTCTAGTCAATTCCTTAACTTGTTAGGGATTGATTTTTTGTGTGATAATTAAAAATACAGGGCAATTTCTCCTCATGTGAATACTTAGTTATGATAAACCCTTTATGAAATAAAAAAGCTATGGATAAAGATGTGGCTTTTATACAACGGAGAACCACACTGTCATAAAGAAGGATAAACTGGAGATATTTCTAGGTAAGGGGGTGTACCTTGAGACCATACTTAAAAGTAAAATAAATCAAAAACACATGTTTAAAAACCATACTGGGGGCCGGGAAAATGGCACAGTAGAATAAGCGCTTGCCTGGCAAGTGCAAGGGCCTGAGTTCAATCCCTGGTTCCACCAAAAAAATAAAAAAGAAATAGATAAATACCATACTGTTTCTCTGTTCTGAGAACCTGAAGGTGTAAATAAGGACCAAAGTATGTAACAGATATTGGTGAATGAGAAGAACATATTCAAATAGGAAGGGGAACATGGGAGGAGGGAGACAAAAAGGAAAGAAGGAACAAGAAAGAAAAAAAGAATGTAAGGAAAATAATAGAAACAAACTTGTAAATAAGGACAGAAAAAAGGGTTAAAGGTAAAGGAGGGGACCAGGAAAAAGGAAGAATCAAGATATATCATGTACAGGTACAAATTCCCTATTATTAATGTGCTCATTGTGCATATTTGGTAAAATAAAAAGAAATTAGAAAGTGGCTGGCCCCACTCCTCATAAGTAGGGTTCATAGGGTTCTCGTTTTACTAATCATAAAACCGAGTCATGAAATAGTTAAATCAGTTGCCCAAGATCACTCAGATGATAATTGTCTAGCCAAGAGTTACACAAAAATCCTAAACCTGAGTTCATGCTGTGGGCTAGATTTATCTGTAGCTCTGTAGCATTTATCACATTGTGATTTAATTGCATATTTTCTTTGTTAGGCTGTAGTTGTTTGACAGCAGGGGCCATACTCCAATATTTTATGTACACCAATATCTAGTATCTACTACGTGTTACTTCTTTACCAAGATCAGCCCCAAGAGCAGTGGGTTTCCACCAGGAATATTGGCTTGTGTCTGGGACATTTCTATTGTCACAGAGGGAGTAACATTAGAATGTTGTGGGGAGAGATCAGGGATACTACTAAACATATAGGTTAGAATAGTCTTCCACAACAAAGACTTACCTAGCTGAATATATCAGAGGGTGAGAAACAGTTCCCTATACCAACTGGTTTCTCAATCACAGAGCCACACATGCAATTAATTTTAAAGTTACTTAATATCTGTGTCTTAAATGTGTCACACTCTTTCTCAACTGGAGTAAGAACCCCAGTGGAGACCACATTTGTCTCATTCAATGCTAGTTGCACTGTGATTTCCACAATAAATAATGCAACTGTAGGTACAAGTTAAGTATAAGTTAAAAAGTAGAGAGCTCATTTAAGGATTTATATTGAATATGCAGGCATGTCAGAAACTGTACATGTTTAGTAAACATCTTTATTTTCTAGGTGGCCACCTCAAAAATATTTGATATGTATATTTCACCAGTGTGTTTCTATAACTGTGCTTTTACAAAGTCAAATCCCTTTCAGAGACATATTTTGTCATACATAAATTTGTTTTTTATATGGATAAGTTTTGGAGTATATGCAACAAAAGTAAATGCGAAATAGGTTAAAACACTGCAACTAGTTTTTGTTGTTTCATTTTATATTTCTACAAAAGAATTTTAACAGGCTATCCTTGATTATCTAAGTAAGGTAAGCTCCAGGCCAACTCTAGAGTATACAGAGTTAACCTCTGGTCTGCTTTTCTTTGCTCTCTTAGTGATTCAGGACTTCCTTTTATTTTTGCCCTATTTCTTTCTGTTCCAACTTTTGCTTTGCCTCTCTGTTGTTGAGAGAATCACTCCCAGATTACGGGCTCTTAAAATTCTATATGACTTTAAAGGTCACCTCTCCTAATCACCCAACTGATTCATAAATCCCATTTTACAACTCCCAGGTCCCCACTTCCCATCATTTCGCCTATGCTCAGATATCTTAAGTGCTAGAAAATGCACTGTTACTACAGGCACCAACTCCCTCTTCTAGAATTTCTATTAGTGGGCTCTTGATGGAGTCCTCTGTAGCTGCAATGCACAGGCTTCAGATTTTTGTACCTCTTAGGGCTATTCAAAATTTGATTAAATTCTTCACTATGCAACAGTCTCTCAAACAGTTAAAGAAAACCATTATACCCTCTCTTCTCCATGCAAAGCCCCAAACTTCCAATCTTTTGCTCACTAACCGGCATGGCTTCAACACATCTTTCTTGCTCTCTGAACAATGTGTAGCTCTTCTCTGACTCATTTGAAATCTTTTGTAAGATTTTCACCATTTATCTATTCCATTCACTTATGAAGGCAATAGATCAGGAAAAAAAACTGAGAATATAGTTTGGTCCATTTTCTATTAAACAAATATTTTCTGAGTACCTGCTAGTCTTTGCAAGACATTATGCTAGGTTCTGGGAACACATTTATGGAAACATACATTTGTTTCCTTTCTATAGCTTGTAGTATATGGCATAAGAAAAGGACTGTTGAAAACGTTGATAGTTAAAAGAGTGATTAAAATGTGACAAATGTTACCTGAAATCATAAAATAATATAACAAAGGTGACTGGCTTTAAAAGTATTCTTTCACTTAATCCTCACAATGATCAACTTATTTTCCTTCCAAAAGCCAGGATTCAAAATCACAGAGGTGTCCTTAACATGGAGGCAAAGTCTGGGACTCAAGGAGAATCTCTGGCTTTTTCACTGTGTGACATGTATATTGTCCCCAGGACTGAGAGCCAGAGGCTGCCAAATCATGGAGATTTCTGATATCAGATTGACTTCTAGGGATCAGGCATGAGAATCAGCTGTGAAGATTCAGAAATCAATTAAATACACATCTATTTAAGGGGGAAATGTTTCAAAGATATATAATTTGTCAGTATAAAAGGAAAAAGAAAGGCTATCCATATCTTTCAGCATTGTCACAATGGCTATAAGTCACGGAGCATGTACACAGGCCTCCAGTTCAACCAAGGGTGACTTTCTACCCACATGGAATTGCTCCAGCCAGCAATTTGAGTAAATATTACTTAAATTGAAAAGACAAATACCTACTTCTTAACCCAAAGGGTGTTCTCAAATACAATGTATCATTTAAAAAATACTGTATAGAAGGATTTCAGTTATAGAAAGTTAGATCTGCTACACTTTTTCTACTTTTGCTTTCAATTAGCCTTTTGACCTGTATATATGAGAGCTGATTTAGGCATTTTGGAATATTTGCTAGTATATGTGGAGTATAATGGCTTTAACAATTATTGATATTTTCTTTCTCCTTTCTATTAATCACATATCTTACATGATGCATTCCTTTGGCTAGTCTGGGAGTAGAGCTAGATTTGAACCATTAAAATAAATCTAAAATCTAAATCACTCTTACTTTTCTCCTGATATATATAAAACACACACACACACACACACACACACACACACCCCTTAATATAGAAGTAAAAACAATTATTTTGAACACTTCAAGTAACTACCAATACCAGTATATGTACTTTTTTGGTATAGTCTTTCATAGATTCATACTTCTAACACACCACTTATATGTTGTTCATTAATTTAAAAATAAAAGCGTTCAGGCTTGACCTCTGCCTGTGTATTGATGGTGCTTTTAGTGTTTCACCTTTGCTGTTCTCCTGCTAACATTGCCCTCCATAAATCAATACCAAATGTCAGAAAGCAAATAACCAGTTCTTCCTCTTTTTGTCACAGGCTAAAAACATCAAAAAGAAAGGAAATACAGAAGTAGACAGCAAGTTTTAGAGAGTTACTATTGTGTGGTGGCATCTCAACTTATTCTAGTCTGTGATGAATATCTTTAACCTAATGCCCATTGCTGAGATTAAGGAGGTCCCCAGATTCCTAGAATTATATTTTATAATTCAAGTACCTTTGCGTTCTCTAGTGTCTGATTTTTCAGTTTTTATTTTTGAGACAATGTCTTGTTATATAGTTCAGGCTGTCCTTAAACAACTTAATGTGCAATCCAGCTGGCCTTGAATTTGTAGTGATCCTCCTGCCTCAAATTCCTGAGTGCTGGGATTAAAGGGGTATACCACCATACCCAGTAAGTATTTTTTTGTATTGTAAGTCAGAGGCTATTTCTATTTTATTCTTAAAGAAAGTGAGATCTAGCCATGTACTCACACTATGGATTATTCACATGGGATGGCTTACCAGGTTATCTTACCCTAAAGCACATAGATGCTTGGACATGTCACACTGGTTGCTCCCACAGCCATTAATGAATTAAAATCTCAAGTAGTATTAAAGAATACTGGATATAAACTTTCAATTGTGTAATCATCATAAGTAATAAAAGTTCTGTTGTGAGTGTAACTTTCAATAATCAAAAATAGTCTCAGCAACATACAAAGTTGCCACACATTAGTGATGCCTATGGACATAATTTTACATAAGTCAACTCTTTAAAAGAAGTTCAATTTGACAAAGTTTTGCAAATAATTATGATTTTAACATTTAGGACATAATTTCCATCCAATATAATATAGATGTCTGAGTGTTTAGAGCAGTGAGTTTTGATAATTGAATATATCTATGTAACCACCATATTAACAAAGTAATATAAGGTGGGACCTTTAAAGTAATAATAGGTCCCACCATATATTCAAATTACACTTTAGAGGCAGAAACTACAGTGTATCACTTGTCTACCGATTACATATAAAAAGCGAGGAAGCCTCACCTTATGGGTCATACCTGCAGTCCCTAGCCTTATGGGCCACACCTGTAATTCCAGAATTTGGAAGGCTGACATAGGAAGATCATATGAAAGTGAGTCTGGACTACATAGTGAGCTCAAGGTCAGCCTTATATACATAGTGAGATCCTGTCTCAAAAATCAAAGGGAGGTGGGTAAAATGATGAAATCATATAAATTTTGCTTACTAATCTAATAGATGATAGTAAGATGGTGATGTACAAGCCGGGCTGGGAGAGATGGGAAATCTTACTTGAAATACCAAAGCTACATATACATAAGCATTTATAAGATTGACAAAGGACATATTTGTTATATCTATATCTCTACGTTCATCTGTTCATGTCTAATTCCTTTTTTAGCATTGTTTATTTTAAATATTTAAGTGTGTCTTTAAAATTTCACATATACAATTGGAGTTTTCCTTAAAATCAAGAGCTTAGTTGTCAGATTTAAAATATGAGTCTACTTTGGCAAACAAGGACACTGCACATTTCAGGAATATTCTCAGTCCTGAACAATATAAAGTACTGCTAAGTATGACATTTATCCATTAATGCTGTCTTTCAGTGCTGTAACGTAAGGAAATGATAGGCTTTTGCCAAGTTGGATAATATTTTTAAGTCTCTATATTATTACTTTAAATATCAAAGAAATCTCACTTCATGGTACTTTTTCTTCTTGATAAGTTTGTAAAAACAGCCTAGAAAGAAAACTTAGGTCTAGATGTCAGTCCTAAATTTTTCTGGGTTTCTTTTTCAAGGCGTTTCACTACCTTAAAATGCCAACTGTAAAGAATTGCACAAACAGAGGGCAATATTTTATGTTAAAATGAATATCCGGCTAAAAATAACCTACTACTACTTAGCACTTTCAGGTTTCATGATCACTATAGCTTCCATATATAAATTGCTTCTATTATATTATCTTCATTATTTCTTAAACATCACTGTTCAATCTCCTGATCATGTTGAAATGAGTAGAATTTAGATGAACCTTGCACATAATTATGTACCCCTAGATCACTGAATAAAAAGTCCAATGAGCACTAAGTTTTACATCTGAATGGACAATCTAGAATACTTTCTCATGTTATCAGGTATTAGTTGTCTTTCCTATGCATAAAATATTAGCTTTTCTTAGCATCTTCCTTTTCCTAAAGAAGAAGCATTTTCTCCATAAAACTTTGTGGACATTTTCTGTTTATGTTTTCAAGAGATTTTGCATTCGTTAAAGGTTTATGTACTTTTGATTTAGGTTGAAATTCACTCTCTTAGACTAACTAATGTTGGTCTGGAATGTCTCCATATCTAGCAAATCTGTCTTTAAGAAGTTAAACACTTTTATTTCTTTCTCATTAAAATTAATACTGTAATGCATTTGTTTCTTAATCCTTGAGCAAGAGAATTGTCAAAGCCCAAGCATAAATGTTAGTTTAGGGCTGCATATAGATATAGCGTGTTATAGTTTCTATCTATATTTTCCCCCACCCCAAAGTCTCATGCTGTCAGAGGGCTTTTCCAGAGATGGCTGAATCTAGGTTGTGGCATGCTGAGATTAAGGGTGTGTGATTAGCAAATCCATTCGATGATTGGTTTGGCATAGTTCTGGCTGGGATTACACCTGTAAGTGCTGCACTGCCCCTAAGGCAGGTAGCCTGCCCACAATATAAGGAACAAAATAAATCTTGTCTCAGACTTTTGCTTTGCCACAGTTAGCTCACCTCGAACAGCTCCCCTGCACTATGTGCCACTCTGTCTTGGAGCTGGTCTGTTGTGGATTTAAACTTCTATAAACACTAAGCTAAATGAATCATTTCTCCCTTAACTCTGAGCATTGGGTTATGTCTCTGAAATGAGAACAGTAACTAAAACATAGTGCATTGGTAAAAGACTTGCATAGCCTTTGTGAGGCTCTGTATTTCTCAAGTGCCACATAATAGAGAAAAAATGGAAAAACATAGAAAAATTCAATTTAACACTACTACTAAATAAATTAACCTTTCCAGGATAATCATACAGATTATAGTTTAGTAAAAAAGCTCCTGAGACCTGACTTTTGGATCAGAATATATGGAAGACAGGCACGTGCTACTAATGATATCTACATACCTGATTCATATCCAAAATCCTATTTAATTAAATATTTTGTGAATTGAAATTTTAAGCCAGTATTGGGGCTGGTGAGATAGCTCAGTGAACTAAAGTGCCTGCTTAGGCAAGCACAGGGACCATGGTTTGATCCCTGGTGCCACATGCTGCACCAGCCTCACCTGCAGGGCAGACTGAGCCAGTCAGAGTCTGAGCATAGTGGTGCATGCCTGTAATCCAAGTTCTGGGGAGGCTGAGAACAGGAGGATCACTATGAGTCTGAGCTGCATAGTGAGACCCTGCAACAATCAGGTACATTAAAAAACTTTAGCCAGTATGGAATGTTTAGGGGGGATAAGTACAACTCCAAATGCATGATTTCAAATTGCTTCTTGGATGAGATATCTGTGTAATTTGTACACTGAATTCCTAAACCTTATTTTCCCCCATTTTCATTGTTATTAATACAGATATAACGTACATAATATTTGTATTCCTTGTATGGAACTGGTACATGTATATAACACATCTCAATTATTTTTGTTATCTCCTTTCCCTCCCTTTCCCCTCCATTTCTTTATCATCTTCTCATTTGAAAAAGGTCTATCTGACTACTTCCTATTACTTATGCTTTATTTTACTTTACTTGTATTTTGGGTTTCTTCTATAAGAGGAATCATGTGACACTTAAGCTTATTTGTCTGATTTATTTCATCTTACATTATGGCCGTATTGTGCATCCATTTAAAAAATGACTTAAATTTATCCTTCCTTATGGCATAGTAGTAACATAAATGCCACATTTTCTTTATCCATTCATCATTTGATGGATATATATGCTGCTTTGAAGATTTAACTATTATTAACTGTGGTTTCATAAACATGGATATGCATGTATCACTATAATGGGTCTTTAAATCTTTAGGGAAGATACCTAGAAATGAAATATCTGGGTCAAATGTCATTTATTTTTTTCTTTTCTTTTTCTTTCTTTTTTTTTGCATTTTACGGATGGGTCTGCAGGGTGTTTACGGTCTCACTACTAGATTGGACTCAGTCATGATCCACCTGTTTACAGCCTCCTAAGAGCTGGGATTACAGGCTCGCACCACAAATCCCAGTCTCAATTGCTGTCTCAGCATGCCCTGGGAGTGGAGCTGGCACAGCAGGCCCGTGGATTGAACCCTGAGCCCTAAGCCTGCTTGCAGGCGCTTTAATCCACTAAGCTATTTGGCCAGCCCTCTCATTTCTACTTTTACTGTTTTAAAGAATTTCCATACTTATTTCCCTAGTGGCTGCATTAAACCACATTGCCACGAAACAGGAGAGAAGGGTTCCTTTTCACCCCATCTTTACCAGTTTTTGTTATTACTTGATTTGTTGATGATAGCCATTCTTCTGGCATGAAGTGGACTTTTGATGTTATTTTAATTTGCATTTTTCTAATGGCTACTGCTTTGAACATGCTGTCATATATTTTTTGCCATTTGAGAAGTGTTTTAAACCTTATTCTTACAATTTACTTAGCTGATAATGACAAATCTATTTTCTTCTTTTGTACTAGTACATGTTTGCTGTTCATAATGATTACATTTCCTTTGGGGAGTTGGTACATGTACATGAAAAATCTAAATTCTCTTTGCTCACCTCCTTCCCATCCCTTCCTTCTATGTTCCCTGCATCTCTTAAGCCCAATTCCATTTGCAAAAGATCTGTCTCCCCTTTCCCACTTCTCATTTATTTTGTTCTTTATTTATATTTTGTGTTTCTCATATAAGAGAAACCATGCAGCATTTAAGCTCATGTGTCAGATTTATTTCACTTCCAAGGGGTTTTGTAATGAAATGGAGAGATAAAAATCATAGAGATATACTTTAGCAGCATCAAAATCAACCAATTTCTACTTATCATTTTGGTAGTTGAGAAACAGTGATAAAATCAATTTTCCACACTCTAAGGAAGGATAAAGGTATCTGTTTCTATTGATAGATATAGCTTGAGCCCATAACGTTAAGTGAAATAATTCAGACATACAAACTTAAATATTGCATGGGTTTCCTTATATGAAAAACTTAATACATATTAACATGTATTTAATTTATCTGTTTAATATGTATTTAACAAAATGTATTTAATAATAAATACATATTAAATGTATATTTAGTGACACTCAATATACATAATGTACATACATAATATAAAATAAAAGATAATAGGAAAAAGGAGAAAGAAAGACAAAATAGGTACTGTAATCCTGAGCGGACAATGTTTATAAAACTGTACCTTAGTACAATTTGTACATTTCAGATATAGTTTTACTGTCTTATATGTTTTAGGTGTTCACTGGTCTACTAGTATTGTTTTCAGTTTACAATTCTGATAATTAAGATTATAAGGTCTTATAAAAAATGAATCTAATGCTAGAAAAATGGAAATGAAAGGGGTTGGATGGAATGGGAAAAAAGAAGGGAATTAACATGTGTGTTGTACCTGTAGCAGTGCCCTACAGTAAGTGTAATCATTTGTAAATATGTACAAATGAAAGTTAAAAAAAGACATCTTTTTTTGTACAGTTATTGGATATACCCAATTTTCATAATTTTGTGCATAAAAAGGAGTAATGTAGTGATTTTGTATTTTATTTTTACTTATTATAATTGAGAAAGAAAATATTTTATGTTGTTTGTCTTTATGTATACAGGTTCTTTTAAAACTTGTGTATTTTGTGTAATGATTGAATCACATTTATTAACGTATGAATGACCTCACTTTGTATTTTTTCTGTGTTCAGAACACTGAAGAGCTACGTTCAACAATTTATAAGTTTACAGCTCCTTGTTATTATCCTTAAGTACGATGCTGTACATATAGTACTGCTCCAGAACTTACTCCTCCTAACTGAAACTTTGTATTGTTTGACTAACCTAAATGTGCTGTGTCTTTTGATTTAAATAGAATTATCTAATTTTCATAGTTTCAATATTTTTAGTGGTGACATGTTATAAATGTGTGAGATTGTGCTTCTGACATAGTGTCTTCAATATTTAAGGAGTTGTGACCATGTGAGATATATTATTTGAGAAATAACATAGGACTTTTCCAGAAGAATTGATGTTCAAAGACTTTTAAAGAGAAAAATATAAAAATGACAGTAACAATAAAACAGCTTTAAAACACACTAATAAGACAGTAACAATGATTAATATATATTGCTATCTTCATAGTAATTACTCAGAGTACAAGATGTAGGCATGATATCTTGTCCAAACAAAATCAGCACAAATCTTTTATTTCAAAAAACTAAGAGAAACTATCTATGTAACTATCTTAACTATCATACATACGTAGATATATAGATATAGATATCTTTTTCCCTTTATTCCTTTCCCCTTTCCCCTTTCATTTCTCTACAACAATTTCTTCATAATTCACAATCTCTATTGTACATTTTAGATCTTATTTACTCATTCAGTTTCTCACATCAGTGAGGCATATGTTTAGACATGTGGGTCTGATTTATCTCACTTATGAGTTGAAAATGGATGAGAAATTTTAGCGCAGTTCAACTACTGTATATTGCAAACATCCATAGGGAAAAGAACAAAAGGAGAAATGGTTTAAAGTTGTCAGTAGTTATCTTTAATATTAAGAAAAATCATCTTAATCTTGAAAGAGAAAACAAAAGATGATTCTATGTGGTTCAAAGTAATGATCTAGCATTTTTTTTTGCAAACTTGCATATTGTTGACTGGGTTTCTGTTTTTCAAAAAACAATTTACTTTGTTTGACTTACTGTTTACTATTAATTTGGGCCCATACATTTTACAACTCTATAAAGGTGAATGCTAGTTTGCAGAAAACATGATATGTTGCAAATTACATTTAATTTAGTGAAGTAGATTATTGTAAAGCCTTTACACACTAATCAATTTCATATCTTATTTACTACTCTTATTCCAGAATGCTTATAAAAATTTGCTGATTATAAAAATCTTTTGCTTTTTGTACTATCTTTCGAGTTAGTTTGTCTTATTACTGGCATTCTCATTTGTATGTTAAATTCACCATGCATTCACTATGACTTAAATGAAAAAAAATTTTTATTAATTTTATTGAGAAACAAATAGCAATGAAATAGTTTCAAAACTTATTAGTAGGACAGTTTCAATAATTAATGCATTGCATATTTTTGTCTTCGTAGTGGTTATTCATAGTACCAGATGCAGATATGATATCTCATGTAAACACTATTAGTACAAATCTTTCTTCTTATTGAATTAAGAGAAAGTAACTGTATATCTATCCTAACTATTTTGTATATACAGATACAAAATAGTCCTTCTATATATCTGTGTAAAAATATGAAAAATATTTTTCTTAATAAAATTTTTCTTTGACTATATGTGGTAATATTATAGATTTCCTTCTTTACACTTTTCTCAATTTTCGCCCACATTTCTACAGTTGATCTATAATACAATGTAAAAAAATCACAAACATTTAATTGAAAAAATATGAATATCTATGTAGTTTCCTGTCGCCCTCTGCATGTAAGATCTTAAATATTGTATCAAAAATCTAAATGACTAAAGATGAAACTGGTTTGCAATCAATAGTGTTTTCTTTTTCTTTTCCATCAGTAGCAACATGATGTACAATAGAACACTGTATCAACTTTAGAAATATGAAACTTATGTGTGCATTGATGTGTTCTTATTATCAATATGGTGAGGTAGGTGAGTCAGTACCATGAGTGAGTGAAGTTCATTACACTATTTTCTTATACCATAAAAGAAAGAATAGCAAATATTGGCTGAAGTTCAATAACTTCCACAGCCAAGATACATACTATAATTTGGTCATTGATTCCTTTTGAGGACTTTTTCTCCTCAGGCACTGGCAAGCCAGATGCCAATTACTAGTAGTTCAGTTAGGGGTTGAACCATAAATTTCCAGTTGGGTAGACTGCAGGCAACCCTCCACATGCACTCAGGCACTGACAATTGCCAATACTTCCCATGGCCAAGCCCACTTATTTCACTTGTTTTCCCCATTGGAAAGAGTCGGTCTTCACTGAGCCCGGTGAGGTTCCGAGCCACTGGCAACTGTGAGGATGGGCAGGCCTGATGCTGGACAGTGTCATAGTCCTAAATAATGCTGATTCCACACATTTTATTCCCTTGCACATTTCGGGGACAGTGTGCTAGCTGCTGCCTATGAGGAGCACCTGTACAGGATCTGACCTCCATGACATGCCCGCCTATTGCCACTCACAAATGATCTTATTACCCTTGATCCTGAGCTTTGCCTTTTAAATATAAAAGTCTGAAGGAGAGTTAAGGCTGTTTACACTTCTCTTTCCTCAGGGAGAACACCAACTGAAAGCTTTGTAGTTTTCACTTGGGATGAGAAAGGCAAGGGCAAGGCTGGGACAAGGCTGGTGCTGGAAAAAAAGAGGTAGGCCCTAGTGCTCCCTCTTCTCTACCTCCTGTCCACCTGTTTCTTCATCTGTCTTTATAATGAGTATTATTAACGATCCCCTACAAACTGTCGAAAAGTGTCCTGATTATGAAAAACAATTTGGCTCCTATCAGAGGCTTCTGAACTCCTCCTTAAGGTAAGCAAATCAGACTAAGACAGCACTAAAAGAAGGCAAACCACTGGTGTCACAAAGCATGAGTAAATAGAATGTGCCTGTCAATTGAAAAAATTCAATTGGTTAGAGTTCTTTAAAAATTTAAACAGAATACCAAGTTTTCTAGTAGCTACTATAAACAAGCAAGAAGAAACAGATTTTAAAATTAACTTATTTATTTGCAAGGGTGAGAACTACATATAGGACCTATTATTACTATTTTTATTTTTAATGTTGGCACAGAGTGTGGCTAAGGTTTTTAGTTGCCCAGGTAGGACTGGCATGTGTGTACCTACCAGCTCAGCTTTGCAGAGTGCACCGTGACGCCTATTATGAATATATATTTAATAATATATTTTAATGAATTAAATTTGACAAAACCATGGTAGAATGCAATAAATGAGAAAGTACAGTTTTGGTTCTAAGTCTTCAAAAGCTGGTATGTGTTACTCTTACTTCGCATTCACTTGGACTAGCCACGTTTCAAGAACTCCCTAGCAAATGTGGATAGGAGCTACTGATTTAGAATTTGCAGTTCTAGAGACTTATTGCGAATCTCATCGTGGGGCAACTTTGGAAATCTGCTTGGAAGAGACAGCTGGTCCTCTCTTTTGGAAATGTATTTCCATCACTAGCAAATCCTGAATTAGTTTAGTGTTGGTGTGATTTTGCTGGAATCCCATAAGAATTTTAGTATTTACACAAATAGGATAGTTTCAAGTGGGCAGGTCACAGAGATTTTAAAAATATCACTCAGAGAAAAATATCTCTTTCCACTATTGACTATATTACTACCATTCTGGGTTGTTCCATTAAGGATGGAATTATTTCTGCTCAAATCTTGAAAACCTCTATCCAAGACGTGGCAGTCAGATTAGCTGTTTAAAGTTATTATCTCTCTGGAATATGAATTTATTTTTTTTCTTTTAAATTAATTTTATTGAGAAAGAAATAGCAATGAGGCAATTTCAGTGGAGTATGAATTTAAGTAAAAGTAACAATTTTTATTTCACTGGGAATTTGGCAAGTATATCAGCACTCAATCTCCTGTGAATGAAATGCCAGTCATGCAAACAAAGCCAAAAGATGTCTGGTGCGTGCTGCAGAAAACTTTTCAACTTTCATTATAGTTCTATTTTCTTCTTTCTTTTTCCCTCTACATGCCCTGCTTTAAAACCCTGTGGCAAAGTTTATTTGAAGAAGTAAAAGTCAAGAAGGAGGGAGAAACTGGCTCTGCAGAGTGAGCTTGGGCTAAGTGAAAGAAGACAAAAGCATACCCTGGAGGAAACAGAAGGATATATTGATGCTTTCTGATTGTGAACTGACAATCAATAATGATACAGGTGAAACCACTGATTGACTGTTTCCTTCTCCTCTTGAGTTGCATTCAATGAGAGGTTTCAATTTCTTAATTCCTATCAACCAAAAGGGGCAAAGTCTGAGAACCACTAAACAGTTATTGAAGTCTTGGCACTTATAACTTCTGATGTATTTTCATTCTCAAACAAAAGTGTTTAGTTTAAAAGAGAATATTTTTGGACATGAATATCACTATACAGATATCCTTTATTTCTTTTTTGATAACTCTATGAGAAACAACATTGGTTTGATTTTGCTGCTAGAACTCTATTTTCTGGAATAATACTTGGCAAGATACATAAGCATTTGTTTGATTTATATATCAAAAGATTTGCTGAGTAAAATCCAACTTTCTAAGAGTTCATGCTGATAACCATTTAGCAGTAATGCCTTCTTTGGCAGCAAGAACTTATTTCCTGATTTAGGTCAAAGTGAGAATCATACACTAGTATTAGTTTCCTTCCTGTATTTTTACATCAAAGTAATTCATTCTCTCTCTCTCTCTCTCTCTCTCTCTCTCTCTCTCTCTCTCTCTCTCTCTCTC
>NDGM011251792.1:0-11107 GCA_002564305.1 Octomys mimax | reverse complement strand
GGCCCTTGCGCTTGCCAGGGAAGCACTTATTCCACTGAGCCATCTCCCCAGCCCCAGTGTTTAAGGTTTTAATATGAATGTAATCAACAAATGGCTTTCGTTAGTCCTCCCATGAGCAGGCCCTGTGATCTGAGTGATTTGGTTCCACTGTACAAATAGGCGTGGACACATGAATCATTAATTAGCTCTAATGTAGGGAACCATCGTGCCTATTTCTCTCGGTGTTATAAAGAATAGTACTGTTGAAACTAGAGTTTCAGGACAATTCACTTCAGTTGAAGAAATCAATACACAGCATTTCAAAGAACGAAAAGCCCATAGATGGTAACTGCATTCAGTATTCACGCATAGGTCTGTACACCTAATGCGAAACGGTAATAATGATGCTGGTAATAATACAAATGTGGGTCCGTATCTGTAAAGTACACGAGCTTTCCAGCTCCTCTACATGAACATCCACAGCAATGCACATCAGTACACATGCGACATCAGAGGTCAGATTTAGTGTTGAGGAAGGTGGGAGATAATCTTTTAATTGATAGGCATTTCGTTGTTTCACTTTCAGTACCAGTGTACCCAAAGACAGGGGAAGGCTGATTATTTCATCCCTTGCTTTGTTGCTGACGAATTGAAGCAAATTTGATTCAGACAAGCAATCTGTGGAATGATGCAGAACCATCCAAAAAAAAAACATCTGTTCTAATCCACCAAGGCAGTAAATTAGAGTTACAGGAAAAGACATCGATCCACAGTGATCAGTAACAGTTAAACCAACCAATCCAAATAATAGGATAAGGGAGCCAGCATTATTAAGATCTTGGGCTTCAGATCTGTTGATTATATCTGTAAGAGACTGATTGTTACTCATCTCAATTTTGACTGTTTTTACGGCTTTTGGTTCCTTTGTAATATTGAAAGCAAGGAACGAGGATCAATTAAGAGGTAAAGACCCAGAGAAAATTATCTAGATTTCTTGCTCTTCATTTACAAAGGGGTCGATCACAGAGGAAGACACAGTTGCTCCAGTCCAACAAGATTAACTGGGGACGAGGCGGAGCAGAGGATATGTGTTCTACGACAATGTCCACGGCCCAGATGTGCATGCAGAGCCTTAGCTGCCTGCCTTGTGTAAGCCATCAGGACTATGGAAGGAGATGTGTAAAGAGCAATTAGCATAGCTTTAAAATACATGGCTCCTAGTTATCCATTGCATGCTGCCATCAGATAATTAGTGTATCGATTTTTTAATATTTGGTCACTAACTTCAGTGTATAGAATGATACATAACATCGTCTAGCTGAGCACCACATTCAAATGCAAATACACATAGTAATAAAAATAATTATAAAAATAAATATAGGTCTTGGCCCATATCATGGTTGTATTGCACAAATATCAATAATACTATTAAGCAAAACCTCCTTGGCTGGTGAGATAGCTCAGCAGACTCAGTACCTGCTTAGGCAGGTGCAGGGACAGGGGTTCAATCCCCAGGACCACTTGCTCTGCTGGTCCCACCTCCAGGAGCACAGAGCCAGCCACTGAGACAGGGCGTGATGGCCCACACCTGTAATCTCAGCAGTGGGGAGGCTGACAGGAGGATCACTACGAGTCTGAGCTGCATAGTGAGACCCTGTACAAAATATATTAAAAAAGAAAAAAAAAATTCCTTAACTCTGTATGGCAGGCTATACCATATTTGATCTACTGTATTTAATGTATAAACATGTTTATAGACATTGACATTGATATAGACATTAATAATAGCATGTATTAGCAAGAAAAGTTTTGAGAGTACCTACTGTTGGGAGGCAGAAGAATGCCAAATGCTCATAATAAAGATCAAATTGGCAGTAGCCAAAGGAAGACATGTTTTCTGAGAGTCAGTTAATCATCAAATTAAATGTCACAAGAAGTCAGTAGATTAAAGATAGGAAAAGTCCATTGGATTTTAAAATTGGGAACCATTGGGAATAATTTGGGTAGGGCAGTTGAAGTAAAAACTAATATAATAATGTTTCCTTGATTGCTAGTAAAGCCTAAGTTTGTAGCCTACATTGTATACTACTCAATGTTGGCTAGATTGAGTTGCAGCAGATTACTTGTAGTGCTGATTTCATACAGAATTTATCAGCGTGGCAAAGACTCTAAGACAGAGAATGAGTCTGAGTCTTGTTTGGAATAAACTGCTGTCTTTGTTGTTTTCTAATGCATCATCATAACCTTGTTTTCTCCTTGTTTTAGTGTTTTATCCTGTTTTCTCAAAAGCTTGACGTCATCGAGCACCCAAATTCAGCCTCATAAATTTCATTTGGAGAACCTGATAATCTCAGACATAGAGGTCACAGCAAAAAGGAAGATAAGACTTCTTTAAGTATGCACTATAACCAATGCTGTAATATACTAATTATTATTCTTAATATTAAATGGTGTAACACACACACATATATAATGTCTAGGTTAGAATTATATTTTATAGTCTTTGTATGTTTCATTTTCATGACTTTGCCTTATTATCTTTCTCTCAAAAATTTTAAATTGTATTTCATAATATGTAATCATACATTAAAAAAAGCATTTTAGACCTCTTGCCTAACATACATGAGGCACTGGATTTGAGTCACAGAAGCATAAAAGTACGCATAAACACACACACACACACACACATATGCACACACACATGCATGCACTTAGCATGACTCACCTGAAAGTTTGAAAAAATTTATATAGCTATGATTAATATTTGTCAATACTGATAGACTTTTATCCTCAGTTTTATGAATATTTATGTGATCTTTAAAAGATACATAAACAAGGAGTAGAAATCCACAGTGCCATTTTAGCAAACCATATTCAGATAATCTGTTTGAGTCACTGCTAGTGCTTTTGCCCCATTAGATGCTGCTGTTATGTTTGAAAAGATGCTAACTGACCGCCTTTGAGTGCTGGCTGACTACTTTGATGTTTCATTATTTCTTCAATCTAGGGTTGAAATGGATGAATGGATAGTAATTATAGTATCCTAGTGACTCTCTTTTCAGGCCATTTTCTTGGACAGCCATCAACTAATCTGACAAATCATGAACAGTTGACTCTATAGTTTGGTTGGGATTAAGTTACTAACTGAAACCTGCCGGGACTGAAAAGAGCAGTGTCTCCTGATGAAATATATTGGGTGTTTGTAATGTCTGCTTTCAATTTTAATCTACAACATTTAGGACCAGAGGGCTATAAACAGGTAATTGTCTGACAGATTTATTTTATACATTTTCTTATAGCACTTCAAACACAAACTCTGTGTATCAAATTGACATGTCTGCAACCTAAATTGTATATTTGCCTATGTTTTCTTTTTCTATTTCTGGATTTTTTCATCATGTAGAAACTAGTTAACACTATTTATTATTTTTGAAACAGTTTTAAAATATCTCTTTTAAAATTAAGATGTGCATAATTAGCCCTTTAATTGCTGATAGCTGATAGAACATAGTAAGTTTTATCTCCTGTTTTCTTTTTGAAATTAAAAACATAGGTAATATTGATATAGGTTGATTGTTGAAAATAATTTTCAAATTTATCCTTTACAAAATTTAAATTAAAATGTTTAATTTTTTCAAAAGTTGCTACATTATTTGATGATTGATAATAACAGTGAATCACTGTTATCCAGTTTCTCTAAAACACTTTTCAAGTTTTATTCTAAAGTTTTTTTTTTGTTTTTATGGCAGTAGTCTTCTGTGAATTCTTTATACCATCTGCTAAATCAGACAGATTTCTTGTTCCATGTTGTTTACTGTTGCAGACAAATGACGGTTATGTGCGTTCTTTATGTAAGTCAGTAAAACAAGATGCATTCAGTCTTTGCAGCAGAAATACAAGTAGCATGTAAAGCCATATTTTCCAATAACTACCCTTTAATTGAACATTTTGTTTTATCTATCTGCTCTTAGGTGTATAATAAACATATAGGAGAACTCAACATCGAAATTAGATTTAGTATCCCTCTGGGTTGCTGAAATTACCCTGCCATTGTTCTAATGCAGTTTTTTTTTTATTATTCTTAGACTGTAAATAAATGTATTGACAGTAAAGAATTAACGGCATATCCAGGAAGACTTTATTTAATAATGATGATGTAAAATACTTCTGGTGCCATTCGATTTATCTAATTTATAACTCAGTTTGATTACCACAGCATGCCTTTCATCTGTAAGAATTGCTCCCTGGGGACTAGTCAGCTTATTAATTCATCACTTGCCTCCTTCATGGTTGCAGTCCCCATTATACTAGAGCAAAGAATGGTCCTCTCTTGAAAGCTGCCAGCGAGCTGGTTCCAGTCTAGCTGACCTTTTGTTTGTAGCTATGATCTTAATGGTTTCTCTGTTGGGGTCTGTTTCTGATAGGTTACGTTACAATCTACCTTTTTGTCTTCCGGTATCTTGTTGAGGACAGGAAAGCAGGAGTGAATTCCACACCTGCAATTACAGAGTTTTGAAAAGAGGAAAGACTTGCTTCAAGTTAACCTGTAGGCTTTTCAAAAATGCTTTTTGATTTATCTGTCACCTGATCCATCAGCAATGAATAATTTTCATGGAAGGTGCACTTTAATTACATTCCTATTTGACTTGCATTATCAACCCCTATCTAGGTAATTAATCTCACCAAGTATCCAATTTCGGCCTTTATTGCTGGCAAGCAGACCTCTTGAATTATGTGTGCTTGAATGGGTCTTGGGTCTTTTTCACCAAACAGGCCTTGAAAGAGATCTGGGGCCTTCCATATCCCAGAAATGCATCTTAGAATTTTTCTCTTACATACTGCAAATAAAGTATATTTAAAATCACAGATATACTTCTATAATCAAAGGCATTCATACGTTATTGTAATCAGGAAAATTATAATAAAACTAGCTCACCCTTCCTTTGTTGGTGTATCCAATCTGCATGTCAATTTGTGTAGAGTTGATGTGTGCTAAGTATTAAACGCGGCTAACATCTGTATCCGTTTGTTGATAGGTTTGCCATAATTACCCTCTAAACTTCAGCATGCCTATTTTTAGGCATGAGGATGTAAATCTTATATGGATTACAGTGAATATTTATGTTGAGGATGTGTAAATCAAAGTTAGAAGCACTTTAAATTATCTTTCTACCTTACATTCCTTGCTATACTGTTTCCTAAAACTTTATCCTAGATTAACAGGTACCTTGACTTTCCAATCCCAGATTTTCATCCTTGTCCTTCCTTAATTTCCCACACTGATTGATGCCAAAGACCAGTTGGTAATCTTACAATGTAGCTTGTGCATACACATAAAATAATTAAAGAATGTGTAATTTGTCTTTCTGTATAATTTTGTTTTTGTTCTTGTACAAAAATTGTTCAGGTGTTTCATGGTGTTATAATTTAGAAATTGCGAATGCAGTATATGTCCTGTTTCAATTTTTGTACTCAGAGCATTTTAGAAAACACTGGGAGCTCCTTGGAATTCAGATTGAAATAGAATAAATAGATTAGCCATCTGTTTAAAATTGATCTGAATATCTGGTGTTATGTTCAGCCATGGATTTTCTGATTTGGAAAAAAAGAAGGCAATCAAATATTAGTAAACCAAATTGGTTGTAATACTTACACAGTAAAAAAGGAGAATGTGTATTGATAACACAGGCATAGGGATGGAAACTCTATGGCTGTATCAGTTCTCTACAGATACTCCACATATCTCTGGCATCAGCCACACGTATGCACACCCATACATGTACACGTCATGCTGTAAGGATAAATGTAAATTCTTACATATTATAAAAGAAATTGTCTTCTTTACAAATATAGTTAACATACTTCCTTTAGGAACTAGAGATGTATGCCAGATGACGTTAGAGCCTTTAAGTTCTGTATCTATGTTTATGTTTACAGGACCTCTGAATCATGAAGATTTATCTTTTTCAGTGGTTGCCATTATGTCCTATGCCATCATTTTGAATTGGAATGCACCAGCTATAATCAATTTAATATTTATTTAAAGAAAACAGAATCGAGCCTGAAAAGAGGCTGTTTGTACAATGTCATATATTAAATCAGTAAGGTAGAGCTTAGTGTTTAGGAGCTAATTGATACCTAGAAAACATACATTTGAGTTCCTGTGCTTTTCTTGTATCTGTTCTTTACATATAGATATTTTCTGTGTATGGAGAAGCCAAAAATACATGTTTCTACAGATGCTCGCATAGTCGACAACCATTATATTGAGAATTTTATTTTCTATATCAAAATAACATGAATTTCAATGGAACAGTATATCTAGAGAAAAAGAGATCTAAAACTCTGGGTTAGAATCCTATTATTTGAATACCAAATTACATAAATAGTTCATTGCAAGTAAGGCAATCCTTTAATCATATTAGTGCATCTCAATATTACATGAAGTGATATATAACAGATTTTTATGTAATAACAAACCTCTGGAGTTAAAAATTGGTGGTAATGATTCATGGGAAAGGAGTTTTGGGCAGTTATGCTATAAATTTATCTGTGGCAAAAAACAATCTCAAACATTAGCAGCTTAATGCTGATTGTTATTTATGATTTATGTTGATTTCACTGCCATATTTTGTAACTCTCCAAATAACAATGTTTAGAAAAATAAATATTTTTTTTATGATCAGAATATATTTGAGAGAATGAAAGCTCCTGTCCAAGAGAGGGACAGGAGGGGGGCCCGAGCGGGTAGTTCCCCCGAAAAATAAATATTTGAATATCTTTTAAACAAATATATTGACACGTCTGTTTTTGGAGTTTTTTTGTCCAGACCTTGTGCTTGCCAGCAGGTGCGTATGGCGCTAAGCGATCTCCCCAGTCCCTACTGGCACTTCTAAAAACCAACTTCTCGCCTCACCTAACACTGTTCAGAGGATGTTAGAAATTAATACGAAGTGTTTTAGATATAATAGATTTCTAAAATGAACACATTCTTATGATATAACCTCAATAATTTAAGAATGTGTATTATCAGTTTTCATAATGCTGTGTTTTCCCACCGGAATAATGTCAAATACCTGTGTGATATTTTTTCCCTGCTAAGTTTGGAAATTAGGTTGTGTGACAAAATATTGACTCCTGATGGTAGTACCTGTGGTGTGGAAGATATATATATATATATATATATATATATATATATATATATCTTTAGTTGTATTTTAGACTATAGCCCTCTCCAATTAATACAGTTAACTTATATTTTTAGAGTTAGATACTACAAATCTGAAAAATGATGATTTTTTATGAATAACATTGAAAAGATTCTAAAGCTATACCAATCTGTAGCTATTTAGACAGATATTCTTTGTCTCTATTAAAAACAGAAAATAACTTATTGTTTGTTTTGAGTACTATTTATATTCCAAAACAGTCACCAACTTTGAGGCAACTTTAGACTTTTGGGAACATATATTACTTGACATTTAAGACCACTTACTAGTTGAAATGAGTAAGCGAGAAACACGACTTATTGAAATACTTATTTTAGGGAAAGCTAAATTTTAATGATTTAGATGTGGGACAGCGTCATGAGCTGAACATTTTCTTGTCTAGTTCCCTACACATTTACTGAACATTTACAAATTGTTCTCTCACTTAAAATAGTTGAGTTGCTTGTACTTTTCCACTAGTTCTTCTGTTGTCTAGAAAGCAATCTTTGGACATACAGTACTACACATGCTTTGGTTAGATTATATCAAACTATTAAGTATACAAAAAAAAGCATGTGGAAGCTTGGTATGAAACACGTGAGAGGATAAGGAAGCAGGGGAACCCAGTCATCTGTATGCATTTCAAATAATGGAAAGCGGTAGCAGGCTAAGGCCTTCCTGAACCTCAGAACATGTTCTCTCTCATTTACATCGCTGCTTCCAGGGGTGCTCATGGGAATTTTTTTGCACCAGGACAATTTCGTTATGTTTCCTGCCCCTGGATTTTATGTTCTTTCTCTTTCTCACTCCTTCTTCCTTTCTTACCTTCTCCCCTCCCCTCCCTTTCTCTCCACCCTGTCTCTCTCCACCTTTCTTTCCTTGTGTATTTTGGCAATAAATAGGTGCACAGAAAAAAGCATGCTGTGGTGTGACCCCATTGTTCTAGGGCCGAAGGATCACGTAAATCATGAACAGAGAGCAGGCTTTCTCCCAGCTGTTTCCTTGTTTCCAGAGCGTTGCCGCCCCCTCTGTCTCTTGGCGTTTACTCTTTCTAGGGTGCAGCCACTGGACAGCTGCATTTTTGAGATGAGTGTGGAGAATAAGGACCCACTTGTCTGCGATACCCTGCTGCTTGACGTGAAAAATAGTGGAATACCTTCTGCCAGTGCCCTACATGACAAACCTCTCAGTTGTCTACCGCGTACATTTATGCAAAGCTGGATAAGTTTTCTTGAAGTAGTTGAGACTTTCTGACAATAGATTTTGTTCTCTCTTCAACGCGTTAATTTTCTTTTCCTTAAGCGAAATGCAGCACAGCATGCAAACTGGTTTTGTGTTTGTGAAAGTGGATTTTTCTGTGCGTAGACCTGGTCAAGGAACGACTCACAGAAGAGCACGTGTCGTTTCTAAACTGTACTCCGAAGCATATAAGCAAAGTCCTCCGTTACACTCTTGTTCAGTCACTGTGTAAATGCATTCACTTGCTCCGAGATCTTGTGATTCTGACCTTTGGAAATGGTGTGCAGCCACTGGAACGTTGCTTTTGATCACTGGTCATCTTTGACATTATTAAGCAACCTTATCCTCGTGGATCTTGCGCTTGTGCTCCGGGTCAGTCTCCTCTGGGAGGAGTGCGGTTTTGAATGGTGGATTTGAAAACAAAACAGCGTTACGCTCACTGTGATGAATTCTTTCTATGAAGAATTCTCACCTCAGTGAATGTTCCTTCCACATAATATAGTGAAACAACACTGTCAGTCCTTTCTAGTTGTGCTTTTGTGTCTTTTATGCCTTCTGTGTCACTACTCCCAAGTCCCATCTTCATGGATGGCAAACAGAAAGAACAGGGTGGCTGCTACAAGCTTTTCCTCTTTTTGTAGAGTTTTCTAAGGGGTGTGAAATTCATATCACTTGAAACAGCCTTCAGAGTGTTAGTGAAATTGTTAACCTATAAGAATGTTACTAGGCAAAACATGGTGTTACACTTAGCCGCTTGGACCAGTTGGGTGGACCAAGGATCGGTATTAAACTGTTCCTTTCTATTCTAGTACCAGGGAAAAAAGGTTCTGTGTATCGCTGGACAACTGCCTGCCTGCTAGGCTTTCAATGTGATACACACATCGTATTTAAGCAGTTGTGTTCTAGGGCATCTTACTCAACTGAGAGCTTCACGTATGCCTGGCATTTCCTGATGCTAAACTCACTGATCAGGGCATAGCGAACATTCACCTGGGCAAGCTTAATAGTCGAGTACATTGTTTTGCATCAAGTTATATGGTAATTGTGTCTTCTTTTTTTTCTCTTGTCTAATAGTAATAAAAGGCACGATACTTTTGGTACTGAATACATGACATGGGCTGCATTCTTTTTCCTTTAAGTCCACCTTACTGCCCTACTTTCAGTAAGCCTTCAAAATGTATAAATGATGATTAAACATCCAATTTGTCCTGCATAGCAAGCAGAGTATGTGTTTCACTTTTAGTTTAAAAATAGAAAGATGCCCTATATATGTTTCCTAGTATAAGATATAGATAGATATAGACATATATAGATATAGATATATATTCGGATCTTTGCAGTAACCTCTGTAACCTGTCGTAAGGTAGTCTCATTGTAGTGTTCTCTGTCTCACTGCCAAATTGTTAAAAAAAATATAGATTCTATTTCAATTTTCATCAAATACAGAGGAAAGTAATTGACACTTATTCATTAATATTCAGTAATATTCAAAAGTATTTTGGAAAGAAAATAAATTTTGTAAGCATTCATGACGCATGGTTTTTTATTCCCCAGTTTATTTCTTATAGACAAATAGGCATGAATTTAAAATTTTTAAATATTTTAAAAACTGGATAACTATTGTAATATCACCAGATACTACATCACAAGTGTAGTAGATTTGTCCATCTGGTTCTTATCACCTCACTTTTCAACATATTCTCTCATGGTGTCCATTACAGGTGCTTTTAAAAAATGTAATTATTTCACTTCTGTAGAAAGTAATGCCTTCTGTCTTTAATGACATCCAGAACTTTAACAAATCATTTAGAGTTGAAATGTAAATACCAATGAAATTGTAAAATTTTAAATAGAATTCATGTCTCAGGCTGGGTTAGGAAAAAAGCTTATATTACAACCTTAGACAGATAATATATCACATGTGGTGATGATTGTATTTTACATTAAAGTCTCGTTTCATTCTAATACTAAAAACAGAAGTAGAGAGAGTTTTTACAGTATTTCTTGGGTATCCATGTATGCTTTCAAAGGCAGAGAAATTCAGGGTGGAATGACTAGAAAATATGGAAGGAGTCAGTGCTGTCTATTAACACATAGCTAATTTCCTAGGAATAATACTTGAAACAGTTTTGGGAGAAATCTGGTATTATTCAGAATTTAAGGAGTTAAGGAAGTTGCCCAGACTGACTGAACAATGACTGGCTCGGATCCCCGCGAGATCACACAGGCACCGCGCCTATTCTTCTATTCCTTTATTTATCTTTTGCTGCCTTTAATCTTCCTAGTCCTGTTTTCCTACTTTGGGGATGAAAATAAAACTAATAAACATGTGATGATACTTACACTGAAACATTTTAAACTCTGTATTCACATCACATTCTATACTAGCTTGGGATTAAATGTAAAGCTGAAATATGCAAATATATCCATGGTTATCAGGGAATGAAATGGATTTGCATCATACTCTTAACCTTGATATTTGTGATTTTATTCAGAATATCCTTTTTATAATGCATGGAAAAGCCACTAGGATATAGATTTCTGCACAGAGTAGCAAAATTGATAACATTTTAACATACTTCACAGGACTTTTCCAGTATTATATGATGGTTTTCTCCTCTCTGTCATTCTAGATAATTATTTTCCAAATAAGAAATTAATATAAATATAAAATTAATCTA